>JAABOM020002307.1:0-20628 GCA_011800125.2 Solanum clarkiae
TCGTTTGACCGAAAGTTAAGTAGTTTGGAAAACTATAGGTTCAAATCGTTCCGAAATTACTAACGCGTACAACTTTCAATAGAAATTCTAAATCACTTTACATATTATTTTGAAGCCTATTCCAGTGATGTACATGACGGGGATTAAGTAAGTTCCTTTGAAATCACCTTTATGTGTGAATTTGAGCAACTTTGACAATAATCTTAAATGAATAACTTCTTGATTTCAAAAAATGAATATTTTGCATATCACTAAGCTTAAGAACTAGTTTTTATGCATGCGATTCTCACGACTCTATTCATGCCATTATGCTCTCATTCCCCGGTTCCCGGGCCGGTTATTATTGTGCATATGTATAACTATATGTATACATGTATATATATTTCAAAGTAGGTTGGATACGGCGGGTCGGTTTGCCCATGGGTTGGCTTTGCTTAGTTTGGAGACATAAGGAGCTGGTCTTAGGATATGCTGGCATCATGACGTGTGGGTGCTGGGCCCCTTCAACGCGGCTCGTGTGAGTGCTTGGCCCCTTCCCCTCAGCTCACCTATCCTATGACGTGAGTGCTTGGCCCCTTCGCCATGACTCACTTATACTATAGTTGGGACTTGTGTTGGAGTTTTCGGGGAGTTGAAACTTCTGGCGTTATGCGGTGGTATGGCGCGAGTTTGGCGATCGCCATCGTTCCCTTCCGATATGCATTACTTTGATATTTTAAATAAAGAATTATTTTGGTGTCTGCATGCAGGTTTGACTCATATATTTTATTGGGATTATTACTCTCATTTATATTTCCTACTTTCCCCTTTACATATTTGGTACGTATTTCGTACTGACCCCTCCTTCCTTCGGGGGCTGCGTTTCATGCCCGTAGGTACTGATGCGCAAGCTAGAGAGCCACCTTCTTAGAATCTCTGTCTACCGTTGAAGTGCTCCCTTTGCCTCAGGAGACGATTTTTGGTATACACATATATACTTATTTTCTGTATTTTACATTTATGTATATTCGAGGGTATGACGGGGCCCTGTCCCGTCCTATGATTCAATTCGTATATATAGAGGTTTGTGGATACATGTGGGTGTGGGATATGGCATGTAGTATGACTACCTACGTATGATACCTTTGTTGGGAGTTTCTACCGCAGCGATGACCTTGTCGGCCCGCTTATATATGTATAGATGTTTGTTGTATGCTGGGGTTGTTGTGTGCAGGTGTGGTTAGTAAGTAAAACAGAGAAAACTCTGCCAAAATTTTGGTAGATTCCTTAGCTATTATAGTTGGAAATCTGGTTTAGTGTTTGTCTGGGTGCCTAATCGGCATTAATCACGGTCCCTGGGTTGGGTCGTGACAAAAATAAATTTAAAAGCTTCTCTTTCAAACAAATCGCTAAAACTCATCACAACCTCTAGTTTTTAGTTGTATAAGATATTTCTCTTCATTTCATAATACAATTAACACTCAAAATGTATTCAAGAATCTATCAAAATAATTTCGTACATGACTTAAAAGAGAATAAATTTAACACTTTATGATTGAAGAAAAATTTCCAAAGCTTACCTCTAAAGCATCGACTTTTGATTTGTCAGGCACGATAAAAGATCTTGGAACATCCACCAATACTGCATCCTTATCTTCATCAATTTTATGTTGCTTATAGCAGAACATATGAAACCCATTAGTTAGACCTTTTGCAAAACAAAAAATAGTGCGAAATAACAGAGAAGGTTTTCAAAAAAACATAAAAAGTGCTAGCTTGGTGCTAATTCGCATGCATGTATCAACTAACATTTAAGTTCTAGAATATCCAAAAAAAGATATTATAAAAAAGAGGAGTGTCCATCAATTTTATGCATTTCCATGGCAAGAGCAATTATTGTTGTGGTTAGTCATAGTTTAAGATTCCCTATGGGATGAGTGATAAGAAGTTTCATCCCAAATCTAAATTTCTTTCTTGACGAATTATATTCTGTAGAAGGATAAAACAAGAGAAGATCATGATACATAGTTTGGTTATGTCATAGATTGTTTTATATAGAAATGAAGCATTCGTTTGGTATGAACTATGGTAATTGGAGGAATTAAGTATCATAAAAAGAAATGTTGTTTCAAAAGACGTACCATTTCTTAGAATAATGTGGACTTAAGTAAATTTAGAACAGATTCTAATATCATTAATACGTATATTGTTGAAACGACCTTGATGGTCATTTTTGAAAATTTGTAGAAAATTTATCATTTTATTCTCCAGATAGTTGCCCCCAAGTTATGTTTGATCAGTATTTGAGATTAAGATTGAAATCTGATTGAAAAGTAGAGAACCTTCGGAATTTTAGAGTTTGAAAAGCTTTAGTTGTTAGTTCCATCAACTCCATAATGCAAAATTCGGTCTAACAATGTTGTTGTTTTTAGTTTTGGAGTCGATATGTGACATTGAACCATTGAGTTAGAAGTTTAAGTGAATTTAGGAAAAACATTGATTAACATTTGGAGTTTGCATGTTCGAATTGAAATTCCATTGAATTCAGGAGGTCAGTTTAGGCCTAGGCATAGTTTTCGGTTTATTTTTCATTAGTTCTGAGGACATCTTAGTCTTTTTGGATGAGAATTTGTTAGTGGCTCTAACAGGTGTCAAGTCAAGAAGGCCTCATATCTATATTTTGATGGTCCCATTGATTCTAGAATGTTGAGCTTATAGCGTTACATATATTGATTGTATTTCCTGGGGTTTCAATGAACCCTGAAGGTTTTATATGGAAAAGTGTTGGGTAAGTACTTTTAACTTTAATCCTACATTACCCATCCATTGTTTCATGAACATCAAAATTTGTGATTTCAATTTCAAAAATTAGGGGTTTCCTCGTGAGCTTGGAATTCAATACTTTGGGCAATTAAGGATCTTCTCTAAGTCATTTTTTATAAGATTTTCCATGTGAGTTCCTAAACAACTAGATAACATATTTTTCTATAAAAATTTTAGAATTACCTTTATCTCTTCGGAAAGAAATTTTGGGTTCCTTCGGACTTGGTTTTCAAAAACAAACAAAAAAAATAGGAATCATTGTTCATATTTTTTTGTTAAGGATTCTTCATTTGAGGATTTTTTTTTTAAGGCTTGACATAAAGGAAAAGCGCAAGTTCTGAATTGATTTCTTTACTTGAAAGTGGACCTCTTGGCTTTCTGTTAAGTGTCTTGCAACTTTATGCCATTGCATGAATGGGAGTAATAGAAATTGGTGAAGGGTTTCATGTAACTTATGTATTAAAATTCTCGAATGAGGTTTAATGATCTATAGTGGGGGTAAAAGTATAAATTTGTTGTTATATGTAATGTAAGATGTGCCATGAATGGTTTAAATGGTTTGCTCAACTTACTTATGATAATGCACCAAAATTATCTATGTTGGATTAGTGTTGAGATGGTTACATTCCTCTCATTGAACATTTTCACATATTTACTTGCGTTGATGTATTACTATTGTTGTGGTTATACTTTATGAGGATGAGAGGAAATAGGGGTTGGGCCACGTGATCCATGGAAAATTCATATTGAGATAAAATAAGAATAGGGCCACACTACCTGTAGCAAAATTCATATTTAAGGGGTCGAGCCATAAGATCCATGATGGATTCATACATGAGGGGTCAGGCCACATGTGTTGTGGTAGTCACATGGACTGACAAGTCTCCTATATGTTCCGGACTTACATTCAGTGGATGTGTTGAAATAGGACAAACACGTATCATTCTATATGATATAGCACTATATTGCACTTCATCCTTGTTATCTTCCAATGTGTGTAATGATACGGTCTTGTCATTCCTGAATTATGGGATAATGTGATTATATAGATATATACATGTGTTGAGGTGCAAATTGATATTGAGTGAACAATTGGTTTGGTTAATTTTTCTATACAGATTATAGTTGTGGAAGTTCAGATGGTGTATGATGGAGTACTTCTATTTTATATTACTTAATTTAGATTTAGATTCAGCTTTTTGTTGAGTATCCTATGACATCATGACTATACCGTCTCACCTTTGTTCGTGCTTACCTGAATAGTTCATGAGGTAGTTGCTTGTCACTTTGACGGATATCACTTGGTCCTTTATTACCTTTTTATTCGTTTCTGGAAACAAAGGCATCCAAACGTGTTTTTCTTTTGAATTAGTTTTATGACATTACAGGCTTGTACACATGATACCTAGTTTAACCTAAGGGTTTGTTATTTTATGATTTCTGAAATACCAAAGTTATGTTTAGTTCTTATTTATTCTCTTACTTACATATTCATCTTTACTGAGGTTTGTTTAGACTTACCTGTCCATATAGGATAAAACAGGCACTATCACATCTAGTTATTGGGTTATTACAATTCTCAACTTTCTAAAATAATAATAGTTTACCAGTTTCATCCACTCATCACTATCTCCATACACCATCATTATCAATTAATATCAAAGATGAGAACCCCTCAACGAACCTTATATAATAGCCCACTAACCCAAGGAAACTTCAAATGTCCATAGGAGACAACGGTCTAGGCCAATTCTTTACCACCTCGATCTTCTTCGTATCCACCTTTATACCATTACCGGACACCACATGACCCAGAAAAGCAACCTCACCCAACCAAAACTCACACTTTCTAAATTTGGCAAACAACTTCTTCTCTCTTAAGGTTTGCAAAACCGACCTCAAATGATCCATATGCTCCGGTTTGCTTCGGGAATAGATACGAATATCATCAATGAAAACAACCACAAAACTATCAAGAAAAGGCTTGAACACCCGATTCATGAGATCCATGAATATGGCGGAGCATTATTTAGGCCGAACGACATCACAATAAACTCAAAGTGCCTATACCTCATTCTAAAGATCGTCTTGGGAATGTCATATTCTCGAACCTTTAACTTATGATACCCGGAATGGAGGTCCAACTATGAAAAGTTAGTATCCCCTTGAAGTTGGTCAAACAAGTCATCAATCCTAGGCAATAGATGCTTTTTCTTAATGGTCACCTTATTCAGTTGCCTATAATCGATACACATACAAAGAGATCCACCTTTCTTTCTTACAAATAACACCAGATCACCCCATGGATATATACTTGGCCCGATGAAACCCTTCTCTACAAATCTTTCAATTCATCCTTCAATTCCTTCAACTCAGACGGTGTCACACGATAGGGAGGAATAGAGATGGGTTGAGTATTCGAAAGTAGATCTATGCCAAAGTCTACTTCCCTTTCAAGAGGGATACCAGGCAAGTCTTCGGGAAACACGTCCGGAAACTCATTCAGTACCAGAACAGACTCAAGAGTAGGAAATTCAGACTCCACATCTTTAACCCTCACAATGTGATATATGCATCCATTGGAGATCATCTTCTAAGCCTTGAGGTAGGAAATAAACTGACCTTTGATAGCAAAGTCACTACTTTTCAATTCAAGAATGGGCTCACCGGGAGGTTGGAACTTGACCTCCCGGGTTCTACAATCTACAGAGGCATATAATGCATGCAACCAATCCATCCCAAGAATCACATCAAAATCATAATTTCCAGTTCCACAAGATCACACGGGAATATCTTGTGCAATACCGAAACAAGACAACCACAATAGACTCTATATGCATCAACAGATTCAGCCACGAGAGTATAAATTGAGTAAGGCTCCCTCAAAATTTTCGGAATCAAACCAAATTTAATAGCCAACGGAGGAGTCACAAAAGACAAGTTTGCACCCGGATCAAGCAAAACATAAGCATCAAAATCAAAGACTTTTAACGTACAAGTCACAACATCCAGAGCGTCTTCAACTTTCTGATGCGCATGACGAGCATAGAACCTGTTGTTCATCGGTGCGACACCTTGAGGAGCCCTTAGCTGACGTTGATCTTCCTGAAGGTTCTTGGGAAAGTCGGCAACTTTGTGATTCTTATCACCACACCCGAAGCAAGCACCCAATTCTCTCCAACAAAGACCTGGGTGGTGCTTCTTACACTTGGTAAACATAGGATTCCCCTGACCACCATCAACAATTTCCCTAGGAGGGGGCACCTTAGCATGAGCAACTCGAGCACCTAAATATTGGACTTGTTGGAAATGGCCAACAACACCACTCCGAGAGTTAGAGAACCCACCATAAAAATGGGCCCTCTTAGGATCCTGCATTATCCTCCCCTTGAGTTTCTCCCCTTCGTTTTGTTTGGCATAAACCGTAAGTCTAGAGATGTCCATATCCCGATTAAGCATGGAAGTACGACATTCTTTAACAAGCAAGTCAAAAACGCCGGAGATGAATTTGTGCATTCTTGCACGAGGATCAGCCACAAGTGTTGGGGCATACTTGGAGAGCTTATATAATCTTGTAATTACACTTGTGCAACAAAATAGCAAACTTATATCTACCGTGCAATTATATTGTGGCAAACAAACATGACACAACAATTATTAGGTTTTGTAATTACTTGGATAGTAATTACTTGTAATTACAACAATTCTAATACGACTCCTAACAATATAAACTCCTAACATGCTAAAAAACTAGAGAGAGAAGCTCTTCCTTCTCACAGATAGAAAACCTTGAAATGACCTCTCCCAAAGATCCTTTGCAACCACTTCGATAATAACCTAATGGAGATGGATTCAAATTCCAGGGAGACTATTGATTTCAAAATAATATTTGGAAAATTTTGATTCAAATTCCAGGGAGACTATTGATTCCAAAATAATACATGGGAAATCCTTCATAAATGTATGGAAGACACCCTACTAAAAAAACCAACAAGATATTGGCAATTCTTGTCATATTTATGTTGACAGCACAATATGAATATCAAAAGATGAGATCCATCAATCATGGGCATACTCTATAATCATTTAACTCTTAGGAAAAAAGATGACAAATATGTACTAGAAAAACAAACTAACAACGCCATGGAGGGAAATTGAGGACACTTCGCTGATCAATCTGGGACAGGACTATTACATAGTCAAACTCCTAAAACAAGAAAACTTTCATAAAGTCCTCCACAATGGGCCTTGGTTCATCTATGGATTCTTTTTATCAGTAAAGAAATAGCAATCTAATTGTGTTTCCTCAATGGCTAAAGAATCCTCTACAACCATCTGGTTGAGATTACCAAAGCCAACTAGTTAAAACCAATGTATGCACATCCACAACTGCTCCGTGGTTTCTATACCAGAATCTGTGTTGAAGTTCCTATTGGAGTCCCAGTTTAGAAACAAATATACATTGGGAACCCAAAGCATATTCTAATCTGTGAAGGTGATTTCACACTATGTACACCCTGCGTATGTGTTGGTCACACACAAGCAATGTACGACATAAGAGAGAACCAAGAACAAGCAACCTGTACTACCGACAAATAGTACACAAATGTGGGATCACACCATCTAGTTCGAGTAGGAAAAGAAATAATTCAGCACTGACGGAAACCCCTTGGCCAAGGGTAAAATTGAGGAAAAGGACAAATGCATGAGGAAAATCAGATTGTTTCAATATGGAAAGACAAGAAGGCAAACTGCATGATTCAACAGAGAAAAATATTGATGTCAAAAAATTTCATGCCAAAACAGGTAAGTATTCTGAAACTCAGACCTTTAAATATATGAATAAAATAATAATCCCCTCAATAGATAAGTCCAAGATAGAAATTAACTAAAAGACGACCCAAAATTCAAGGGAAATGGGGAAGGGGAAGAGTTACAACCACCTTGCCTCACTGCAACTCCACACAACCCAGCATCATCAAACATCACCTTGGATGATGTTGCTATTACAAATAAAAATAATATTAAAAAACCTAAACTAAGTACTCCCCACCAAAATACCCCACTTACATTAGTAATAGCAACCTAATACACAAATGACAGGAACCAAATTACTCCCATATCACTAATACTCTTGCCTATCAGATCCCTTTAAACAAAAGCATACAAGATACACTTCCTTTTCCCAAGACAAATTTGAGATCCACCAAATGCAGCCCGTAGCCGTAGAACACATAGACGCCTCCATGGCCAGTTGTTATCCCAGTTGTGATATAGATGTACCTGATGTGACTGATGTGTCCACTCTCCCTAACCCTAGGAATAAAATCCCTAAGCCTACTCCTAACCCTTTTCTAAAGGAAGGTAGTTCGATTACGGATACCATTGATACTATTCCTAGTATAAACAGAAAGATTAATAATAAATACAGTGCATTAACTACCACTAAGATTTCTGATCTCAATTCTCCTACTTACCATGCCAAGGGCCTCTCTCTCCTTTCGAGCCAGAAGACTTTCCCAAAGACACAAGCTACTCAAAATAACTTACACTCCAACTTCCCTGTAATGGAAAACAACTCTCCTCCAAACTCCCCAAACTCCATATTACCTTCATCTCCAATACCAAAACCTCGATCAATGCTACTCCAGCATCATCTCTGAGTTCCCTCTCAATGTCTTGCCTGGAGGTGATCCTCCAAGGACACTCATTATCCTTCAGAGTCATGATATAATGGAAGGAGCTGGCTGTGGAAATCCAGAATCTGACCTTCCTTGCACAGGTGGTGTTCGAAGGAATGAGGCTTGCAGTGGAATCCAACAACCACTAGCTATGGATTAAGATAGTTTTGATCTCCCCTATGAACTACCTAACTTCCTCAGCTACCTTTCTTTCATATCCTAACCTGGAAGACCCCACTCTTTAGCCTCCAGAACAAACCCAAACAAAAATGCCTTGTTTTCCATCTCCTTCGACAAACCAATCAGTGGTCCTCTATTCAGCCCATTCCAATAGTACCAACAATGTTCTTCTAAAAAATTATAATACTGGAAAGGTCTTTGGAGAACACAGCCCAGGGAGTGAATGAGGTAACATCATTGTCTCGGTTCAATCTCTCCCCTCCACTGAGCCATTCCCATACTCCCGCCATATTACTTACAAAGAAGAAGTAGACGAGAAAATAGAACTAATGAGGGAAACGAGAACAGTCATAGCCATGTTAAAAGAAATTAAAATAATGACATACAAATCATAGTTCGAAAAGAAGTTCATCCTTGTATGTCATTCGAATCAATTTAAAAGTTCTCTAGAGTTAAGACCACCATCAAATCCAAAAAATTGGAAACTATATACTAACAATGAATCTTTTTTCGAGAGATCTGGAAATCCAAGTGGAATCTACTGGTAGTAGTCCCAACTGATTCGATGTGACACCCCATAACTCCATCCTCAGTGTACCTATGTTTCAAGTCTCATTGTTATATGTGGGAAGTGTATTATGATTATAAGAGACCTCTAGTACTTAGTCAAGTTCAAATCTTTCCTATAAATTGAGTTTCTAGTGTTGGATTTTATAAGGGTAAACTTCAAATGATCATAACTACATAGAGAATTCGATGGGCCACAACTTACAAATAAAAAATCTTTAAATTAGCTTTCCAATGCAACTAATTTCACCTCATTTGGAGTTTGGAGTCAAAAGTTAAGGTCGTTTTACTGGGGATTGTCAGGTACATAGTTGTTCTATGAAACCTATTACGGGTTGTTTGAAAGTTTTACGGCCCATCTGCTAACTCGTGGAAAAAGTCCTGAAAATCTACATTTTTGGTCCAGATTTTACGGACCAGAAACTTCTATGGGCTCGTGAAAGTGAACCAGAGCCCCTGAAATTTGCCTAAAAGTTTAAGGGTCACTACGAGGCGTGGAACATTCTACATGCTGTAGATGGCCTCGTAGATGACTTTTGAAAGTTTTTTTTAAAAAGTTATTTTGCTCTTTTCCCACCATTTCAAAGCCTAAAATTGACACTTTTACACCTAAAGAAAGCCCAAAACATGTTAATTCAATATTGTACGCCAAATCACTCTCTCAAATGTAGAAGAAGCAAGATTTCAAGAGGGAAAAGGGCTAGGGTTTGAGGATAAACTTGAGAATTCTTCCAATCTCTTTCAAGGTTCAAAATTTCTAGGTATGTAAGGCTAACCAAAATATGGATTTTATTCGTCCATGTGCCCCATAACCCGGATTGGTGGAGTTGTGAGTAACTTGAGTCTCCCATGAATGGTTTTTGAAGGTTTTTCTTAAATTCTAACATATTTCTAATAATCTTGCATGAATTATTGTTCTTATGAATTAAATGATTTTGTCATAATAACTGAACCCTAACATGATTTCTTATAATTTTTTATATGTTTTACTTACATGAGCATGTATGAGCATAATTTGATCTTAAAGACTCTGTAGAATCCCTAAATTCTTTAATCCTACATTTGTTCTCGTAAATGCTATGAGTTAGAATGATACATGATAGAGTCCTTATGAGTCAAGAACTGAACCTTAAAATGATGCAACCAAAGGGTTGATAGTTGATGTGATGAGTTGAGCTGATAAATGTCCAATGAGACTAGATAAATGAGTTAACCATAGGGTTGATGTCTTATGAGCATATAGAGTCTTGGGAGGAGTATTGAGCACCAAATTGAGTAAGAGTAAGTCCAACTTGAACTCAATAATTACATAGTTGGCATAGGCGAGCATTGAACCGTAAAATTTGATGTTTCCTATTGTCCCAAAATGATGACTTGATGTTACTAACTTTGGATCCATTGATGGGATATTCTATACCCCGGCAATGTATTGGATGGATGTTTGAACAACATTGCTTCGTTGTATTATCATCGGGTCATAGGTGATGGTTGTCGGCCGGAGAAACTCCCAAATAGGCCTTGATAGTTCTTTGAGTGTATGGGACGTAGATGATAGATGAGTAGTCATTGTCTAATTACATTCTTACTTTATTAAACTCTTAACATGATGATTGAATTTCCTATTTCTTAAGTTAGTTGATGTTATTCTTCCTTTATATGTTCCTTTCTGCCATTTACATACTCACACATTCCACGTACTGATATCCATTTGGGCCTACATCTTTTCATGATGTAGAGATAGATACTAGCGGTCATCAACAGGCGCTCTATTAATGACCTGTTTGGTTTAAGTTGATTGGTGAGCCCTCCCCTACTCTCGAAGGATATCATATTTTTGTTCTAGTTTTGTATTTTAGACATATTTTATTCTATTCAGAGGTAGCCATAGGTATTTCATTGACACCATTTAGTTAGATGTCTTAGAGGCACTAGACTGTTGTGTTGTGATTAGATGTTGTTTTTGGCTATTCTTCTTTCACACTAGTCTTACTTAGTCGATGGACAAATTGCTTGGCCTTTGCCATTTATTATCAATTATACTTGCTTTTCATTGAGTATATTTATTTATTGATGTCTTTCGCTATTAGATGGTAATTGAATGAATGTGATGAGGCTGTGTGGGATGCTTGGGGGCTAGAAATAGTCTTTGAGTGCCGAACATGCCAAGAGTACCCTCCTGGGGCGTTACATTCGAAGAGAGCAATGAATATAATGTGGAATTGTAGCGGGTAGAACAGTTCGAATTTTAGGAGGAACTTTATATCTTGTTTACACTGGCATAGGCCACCCCTTGTGGCCCTCATTGAATTATTACTAGAGGATTTTCCTTTTAATAAAATGATAGAAATTCCAACTAATGCGAACCCAGAGATATCGTTGTGCTTTGGGGTGATAATGCCTTTAAACTTGATGAGATATCTACTATGTTGCAGGAAGTGCATCCGATGATAAAGGTACCCTTTTCTAGTACTCCATGAGTATCTATTTGTACCTATGCGAGTACCTGTAGTTATTACCGAAAGATTCTATGCGAGTACCATCTTTTCTTTGCCAACAATCTAGCCCTAGTGGAAACAGCCAACTTAAAATCCTATAACAGCATAAAAGATACCCTACATCACTTCTTCAGTCTAAGTGTCCATAACATTAATCACAAAAAATCTAAAATTATCTTCTCCAAAAATTGCTATAAATGGAAATCAGGGAACCCTTCAGTTCCAGCAAAGCACAAAATTTGGAACATACCTATCACTCAAGGATAAACTACAAAGATTATCAATTTCTTGTTATGCAATTCCACAAAATGACGGACACCAGAAGAAAATTCCACCTAATATCCTAGGAGGTACTAGTATGGGAAAAGGACCAAGGAGGACCAGTAATTCAAAAGAGCAAGTGAAAAATATAGCGCTGCTAAGAAAGCTGGCATGGAGATTATTCAAACACCCAAATGAACCATAGGCTTTAACTTTTATAGGAATAAATGCTAAATGCTAGAGCCTCTTAGCTGCGACTATGCATCAAAACACCAAGAGCAAAATCTAGAAGAATATAACATTAGGCTGGAAAATCTGCAGTAAAAATGTCCTGTGGATGCTAGGCAAGGGAGATAATATTAATTTTTGGACTGACCAATGGATCCCTCATGCAAATCCACTTGGGGAGATGTTGTCTGCCACTCTTAACAAGACAGTTGATGCCCACATTGTGGAATAGGCTAGGAATTCTCTGCAATATTAGTAACATTAATTACAACTGGGACCACAATGCTTGTAAAATATCAAAAACTTTCCCATCCAAAAATTATAGACTGGGACAGAGGCTTTCCCTTCTTCACATAGAACATCTGGCTAAATCGTAATCATAACTTTCACAACAGTACAATATGATGAGAAACAATGACCAAAGGGCCTAAAATAACTGTAGACGGTTCCTACGACCCAACTTCTTTTGACAATAGTAACACTAGATACCATTTATATTTAATATTTACACCAACCTTCATTACAACAAAAATCATCCAGCGTCATTTAACAATTTTACTTAAATTTAATATTTATTTTTTTTTCATATTCCTATGTGGAAAGATCCATTGAATGGTTATTGGTTGTTATGATCATAGTATCTTGGATAGAGTTCCCATAGTGAATTTATCTAATAAGAACTCAAAGATAGAGTTCCCATAGTGAATTGATAGTATCTTGCGATGTCATGTTTTGTTGTGTCAGAAGGCAACCTAGCCAGTCCTCCAGAAGAGACTCTAAGACTGATTAGAGAGTCTAAGAGAATTAGTCATGGGGCTTGTCATATCAATTTTATGCCGTCATGCATGTTGATGGGAAATTTTATTGTGAAATGAAGCTTATTCTATTTTCTCTGAGCTACTAGCTAGGGGTGCATCTTGTAATGCATCATAATCATCTTCGCTAAGACCGGACCAAAAATGATTAAATAAAAATCTAAAATATACTAGGGTGGACCAGGTTAGCGTCATCGACCTAGGTAAAAATGATGTGTGTTGAATTTTTGGACAAGAATTGCTAACCAAAAGAGTCCACATTGATGTGTCATGAAGTTATGGCATTTTTGGAGCCTAAAACATTGAATAATTGCAATTCCCAAGAAAGTTTTGTGCTTATGATGTGTTTTTTGTGCTATTTTTCAAGAAATACAAGGCATGGACTTGGGAACATCTTGAAGAATCAGAATTGAAAAGCTGTAAAAGAGCTCTGAAACTAACCATGGCCCGTAAAGCGCACCACATGCTGTGGTGGGGTTCCGTGATCTTTATTGGAGGCTTAAGGAATAAAGAAATGTGCAAAGTCAACTTCCATGGACCTTTTTACGGGCTGTGGAACCCGTAATGAACTGTACAAGGAGGGCTTGGAACCAAATACAAAGTGGAATATCATGGGACCCTTCATGGGTTGTGGGACTAACCACGGACCATGAATGGGTCCTTTAAGTGCATGAAGGGCAAAGACCACTGACTAGATGCAAAGGTGATCTTCACAAGACCCATCACCGGCCGTAAAATGCACCACATGCCGTAGTGTGCTCCCGTGGTGGGATGCCTTGGCAGTTGTTGGTTGATGATCACAATGAGAAAACCATGGAAGCCTTCATAGGCTGTGGTGTGCACCACAGACTGTGAAGGTGTTCCGTCAACTGTGCCGATACCGATTTCCTACATTGATTAGGAATATGTTTCTTTTGCATGTAAAAGTCATTTTAAATTATGTTTATGATTATTCATCATCCTAGGACAACGTGTATGATGAGAAATGGCAAACTAACACAAAACTTGATCATGATTTGCTATTTTTCATCTTTAAATCAAGGATTTAGATTCGTGATTCTTCTCCCTTACATTATAAGTAATTTTACCATGAATTCTGCATATATTTGTAGGTTATTTTCATGATCTACACTTAGCTAAACTCACAACTAGGGACATAGAAACTATGAAAAAATAATGAGTAAGGTATATTCTGATGATCAAATAGAATGTATTATATTGTCTTCATCTACACTATTTTCTTAATGAGTCGACGCATTGAGAATTCTCTAGTATTTATTACTTGTCCAAGAGGAAACTAGAAATTAGGAAAAGATAACCATAACTAGGATTCCAAAGAATAAAAACTTGTCTAATTTACTTTAGCCCGCAAGTGGGAAGTTCCTAAAAATCTAATATGAGGGTTCACATGAGATACATTCTATGTCCAAGAGATGAGGAATGAAATACTTCTGAGAAGGATCGCAAGGTGAATTAGATGTTGCGCAACTTACTAGATTTTGCATGTATTGAATAAAGGAATAGCCCGAGAGTGTAACGCTTTAGAAGTTATTGGTCATGGGGAACACAATCCTAGCTTAATTCTCATTTTGTACACACCAAGCTGTCATGCTAGTTTTGTTCACTGGTTGCCGTTACTCATTAAAACAAACCCTCCAATTTACTTTATGCATTATTATTTTCGGGAAGTAGTAACTCTAGTCGAATAGTAATAGCTGATAGACTATTTCAACCTATTACTTGTGAGATTGACCCAATTCTTACTTGGGTAATTAGACTGCTAATGATCTTAAATGTTTCTTACGAGAAGTATATTTGAACAATATCAAAAATGGCTCCATTGTCGGGGAATACAACTTTGAAGTACATCTATTAGTTATCTTTTTAGTTATAGTTCTATTTCCTACTTTTACTTTTATTTTGTCTATTTTTCTTTTTAGGGAACCAAGTTTTGTATTCCAAACACCCGAAGCAAGGGAAGATCACTCATTCCCTATAGTCCTGAATTGATAAGGTCAATCCGCAGAATGAATGGCCAAGAGCGTAAAGCACAACGGTTGAGAGAATTGGGCAACCAAAATAATGAAAATAACAGGGGCCGTGTTGATAACATAGAAGATGATGAGGAAGTGGTGTCACCAACACCACCTCCTTAGCATCAATCGACACTTAGCCTGCCTAGTCCTCAAAAACCACTAGTAGTGCATGATGATGATAATAGTGTCGGGGCTACGATGGAGATAGTCTTTTCCCCATTACCCCAAAGTGTCAAGTTTTTTATCACTAGCACTATGTTATAGAATTTCACTTTGAAAGAATTGTCTTGCAACGTTGCAGGTGATGAAGCGATCAAGCATCTCATGAACTTTTACTCTATATTCCAATCCTCCGAGATTCTTGGTGCTAGTCAGCTTGCTATGCCTTTGAGATTGATTTTGTTGTCTTTGACTGGGAATGCACAAAGTGATTGAATGAGCTTCCTCATGATTTCATTCATACCTAGAGAGAGTTGAAAGATGCTTTCTTGAGAAAGGTTCTTCCCATAATCAAGGAACATAAAATCATACATGAGATCGAGGCCCACAAATAGTTTCCTATACAAGCACTACATGAGACATCGGAGTGACTCTGGCAAAGGCTGAAACAATTTCCAAACAATAATCTCATAGATGAGCACTTGAAAGAGGTCTTCTACAAGTCCAGTAGTTTTGTGACGAAACCAGTGATTGATCTAGCATGTTGTGGATCATACATGGGTTGGACATTCTAGGATATCATAGTCATTTTAGATCAGGTTGCCAACAACAACAGGACTTAGTACACCATCGATAGGGACTACTCTGGGTTTCTTTTTGAGATGACTGCAGAGAAAAGCAAAAGGAAGAAGAGCGTGACCAAGATATGTCTTACATATGAACTTAGATGTACTTATTGACCAAATGGTTATTAGGTGTAGGTTTGGAAAAACTTAAAGTCATGGACGCCTCAAACAGGTATGATGAGACATAATTTTATTTTGATGAGGGAGCTAAGTTTCTTAATAGCTAGGGGTTTTAGGACATACAACTTTAGAAAACAAGGTCAAAATTATGACTGTGATGATTACTATGACCGGCCTATAAATCGCGACTAGGGTAATTGGCAAAATAGGGATAATTATAAGAACAATCGAACTGGAGCATATGTGCCACCCATGTACACAGAGCGCCTATGTAATATTGCGGGTAGTTTGAAATTAGAGGAAATGATGGCTAAAGTCCTCTAATAAGTTGAAGCCACAGAGGTTGGGATATGAGACATATATGAAGATGTGACAAACATAAGCAAGCTAAAGACTCACACTTCACCTTGATAAAATAGTTGATGTAGTAGATAGGGTAGTTGTTAGCTACACTAAATAAGAGAAAGGCTGGGTCACTTCCTAACGACACGATCCAGAACCCTAAGAAGGATGGTCACTGCCATGCAGTGAACAATAGGAGTGGTAAGGTGATTTCTAACCCTATTCTTACAGGTGATCTAGGTATTGACAATGATGAAGGCAAAGCTCTAGATTCCACTGATGCTACCAAAGATGACGAGGCCGAAGGGCTAACAATTTCACCAATGGAGGTACATATCACTCGAGGTTCTGGAGATTCAGAGCCAGTTATCCCTAATCCATCACTACTATTTCCACAGAGGTTAAAGAAAAAAGGGATAGCAAGTTTCAAAAATATCTGCCTATGCTGAAGGACCTATCTGTGAATATTCTTGTAGAAGAGAGACTTGAGAAAATGTTAGGTAACTCTAAGTTCATTAAAATACGTAGTTACTAAGAATCGGACTATCATAGTTGAGCTCGATAACCTTTACCAGTGTACTGCTATTGCTATCAGGTCTTTGGTAGAAAAAAAGAAAGATTAGGGGTCCTTTACAATTCCATGTAGCATTGGGGTTTATGATTTTGTAGGGGCCATGTGTGATTTAGGGTCTAGAATTAAGTTGATTCTATTAGCCATTTTCAAACAGTTAGGATTAGGATCCCCCACACATACATCTATGCAGCTGTTGATGGCAGATAAGTCAAAGAGACTCTTGGGGATCCTAGATAATGTGCTAGTAAGAGTAGGAAAATTCATCTTCCCAAAATACTTTGTAATTCTAGAGTTCTAGGTGTATTTTGAGGTACCCATCTTTCTAGGGTGACCATTTTTTTCCATGGACCGAGCCTGAATGTTCATCTTCCACACGAATAATGAGGAAGTGAAGTTTAATGTTCATGTGCATCAATGAAGAGACCTAAGGATGTCACAGTGATGTCAATTGTTGATGTGGATGATGCATGCATTATCGAGGTCCCTGTAGAAGATACGCTGAGTGTAGAGCCATTGGTAGCAATGATCGTAAGTTCTTACAAAGGACAGAATTGAAGGTATGATGAGGCTGTTCTTGCATTGCAGGGTATGGGTCCAAATCTTTTACCCCTAAGAAGTCAGATCTGGAATTAAAAAATTGACCTAATTCGCTTTCCATGCCATCAATTGAGGAGCCCTTGTAGTGGAATTTAAAGAGTTACCACAACAATTGTGGTGCGCATTTTGGGTTCTAACGATACTCTTCCTGTCATTGTTGCTGCAGATCTTCAAGAGTAGGTTACAATTGTTGGGGTCCACCAAAGGTTCAAAAGGGCCATTTATTGGACCATAGCAGATGTTATTGGATTCCTCCAGGACTATATATGCTTAAAATCAATTTGGAGGATAGTTGTGTCCTATGAATTGAGCATTATTGAATGCTAAATCCACCTATACAAGAGGTGGTAACGAAAAATATAATAAAGTGGCTAGATGTAGGGGCTATATACTCAATTTCAAATAGCATCTGAGTGAGCCTAGTGCAATGTGTCCCTAAGAAAGGTAGCATGACCATAGTAGCAACTGAAAGAATGAGTTTGTCCTATTGTCACAAATCTCCAGGTGGTGGGTATGTATGGATTATAGGAAGCATACATCGTCAAAGTGTCATGTGTCTGCCAAGTTTCACTTTGACGATGTATGCTTGCAGACACATGACACCCTAAAGGCCAAACTGATCTCTGAACTTATGATAATGGCATCAGACTGGCCTTCCCCATTTGAGGTCATGTGTGATGTGAGTAGGATTGTTGTGGGTGTTCTAATGGGCCAAAATAACAAGAAGATGTTTCACGCCATATACTATGCCAACAAGACTTTGAATAAGTCCCAATGGATATACAGTGACTAAGCAGGATTTTTTGGCTGTGGTTTATAAATTTCAAGCCTATCCTCTAGGTACAAAGGTGATAGTGCACACTGAACATATCGCTTTTAGATATCTGATGGCTAAAAAGGATGCTAAGCCCAGACTAATGAGATGGGTTGTCCTATTACAAAAGTTTGATTTCGAGGTACAACATAGCAAAGAAAGTGAAAACCAGACAGATGACCAAGATGAATCCAAAGTTAATGATTTGTTAGAAATTGATGATTGAATTCCTAACAAGAAGGTATTAGCTGCTTTTGTTGGCCTTACTACTTAGTTTTTTTTATTTTGCAAATTATCTGGCTAGTGACATAATGTCTGAGGGCCTTACCTTGCATCAGAGAAAGAAGTTTCCTCATGATGTTTTTACATACATCTAGGAAAAGTCCTTCATGTTCAGGATATGTGCAAACAATGTTATCAAGTGATGCATACTTGAGGTAGAGATGATAAGCATTCTACAGTCTTTCCATTCTTATCCGGTAGGTGGGCATCATAGTAGTACAAGAATAGCTAAGCAGATCCTGTACTATGGGTACTACTGACCCACAATCTATAGAGATTCCCATGACTTGGCGCAGAGCTATGATCAATGCCAAAGACAAGCAACATCTCCGGGCACTAGGAATTGCCCATGACCCCAATTTTGGAAGTGGAATTGTTTGATGCCTGGGTGGTTGATTTCATGGACCCATTTGTGAGTTCATATGACATGAAATACATTCTGGTGACAATTGATTACACCTCCATGTGGGTTGAAGCCATTTTACTACCTAACAATGCGAGTAAAAGTGTGGTAAGTTTTCTAAGGTGGAACATCTTCTCTAGATTTGGGACACCAAGAACTATCATTAGTGATGGAGGTTTCAATTTCTACAACAAGATTTTCTTGGCTTTGTTGGCCAAGTATAGAATAGGGAAGAATAAGGTGGCTACTCCATATAACCCACAAACTGATCAACGTGCTAAGGTCTACAACAGAGATCAAGGAAATATTGGCCAAAATAGTTTATGCTACCAACAAATACTAGGACTGAAAACTGGATGGTGTGCTGTCGCATAGATTACAAGGCAAAAATTGGATTGTCTGCATACATGTTGGTCTTTTGTAAAGCCTGTCATTTGCCTGTGGTGCTAGAATATAAGGCACTATGGGCTCTGAAGAAGTTGAACCTGACTTGGAGTGATGCTGCTAACCTAAGACTTCACTAGCTCAATCAGTTGGATGAGTTTCGCCTTCATGCCTATGATAGAGCAACACTCTATAAGGATAGGATAAAGTTTCAACATGATAAGCACATCATGTAGCTGAGTTTCAATTTTGGAGACCAAGTTTTGTTATACAACTCTAGGTTAAGGCTTTTTTCTGGTAAAATGAAATCCTACTAGTTTGGGCCATTCAGTGTAACCAAAGCTTTCTCCATGGAGCTATTGAGCTTCAAGATTAAGATTTGGTCAAATTCAAGGGGAACGGCAAGAGGATAAATCCATACATGGGTTTCGCAGAGGCGGCCAAAATAGTTGTGGAGGTACTGCTTGGCAAAGTCTATGTATTCAAGCCTGCTGTGACGTGCCATAGAGCTAAATCAGGTGCTTCATGGGAGGAAACCTATAGCTTGTATTTGTATCACCTAGTGTTATTTTTATTTATATTTTTGTTTTCTTATTTTATTTTAGTTTTCTATTTGCTTTTGTCATTGTCATAGGATTGACCTTCAGTTTGGTATGGAATTGTAGGTTAAATACACCAAAAAGGTGTTTTTAGGAGTCATAGTCAGGAAGGATGGTGAGGGCCACAATGGAAAATTGAAAAAAAATTTCAGAAGGCCCCTATCAGGGGACCCTTCACAAGTTGTGGTGCGCACCAAAAATCATGGAGGTCCTCGTACAGGGACCTGGTTAGCCATTGCCCTTTACTGAACACTCCATGGACTGTGAAGCAATTCATGGACTGTATAGTGTCTGGTCGACAGGTAAGACACTTACCCCAAGAATTTGGCGAAGTGTACTTATACAGAACCTTCCACGATCCGTGGTGCGCATCACAAAAGTCTTAGATGTATCCTACCTTAGCCCGAGCTAATGTTACAAACCACAAAAGTCCTAAAGTGATCTTAAAATGGTCATTCGAGAGTCACAGTGGTTAAAATAAAGGCAAGCATATGGATTATACTTGTGCATTAATTGTATGTACTGTTCGATACTGACAAGCTGGTTTGATAATGTGTGCATTGTATATATAGAATGGGGAAGGTGTTGTTAGACCCCGTAATTAACTAAAAGGAGGTCAATTGCTCATTCGGAAAAATTGTTGTGATTGAGGCATATTTTAAA
>JAABOM020002348.1:0-20621 GCA_011800125.2 Solanum clarkiae
TCTATGCTCAATTAAGAATCCTTAATTAAAATCCTATATCATATGAAGGATGATTCAGTCTTAGCTTAAAAAAATTTAGGGTGTTACATTAAATGCAGTAGTGTGTGTAGGGCATGGCCTGGCTTGTCTGGGCTGTGTGCGGGCAAGTGTATGTAGGGCGTGGCCTGGCTGCTGTAGGTTGCCAGAAACTCCCACATCGGAAAAGAGAGGGGGAGTCCTGCGCTATACGTTGAGGACAGACCCTTACATGTGCATACGCGTTTTCCCGGGCTTGCCTGGGAGGAACAAAACCATGCGGCCCTGTGGGGCCAGAGCGGACAATATATGCACGTGTGGAGTCGGGTCGTGACACTACCATAGCTTCAACACAAACATAACAGCTTCCAACTCGAAGTCATGGGTGGGATAGTTCTACTCATGAGCCTTCAACTATCTAGAGACATAACATACCACCTTCCATTTTTGCATCAAGACTCCACCCAAACCAACCCTGGACGCATCATAATACAGTGTGAAATCGACACCCTCCTCTGGCAAAGTCAATATAGGAGCATTAGTCAACAATAACTTGAGCTTTTGGAAGCTTTCCTCACACTCATCTGACCAATGGAATGGAGCACTCACTTGAGTGAGCCTGGTCGATGGAGCTGTTATAGAAGAAAATACCTGAACAAATCGCCTGTAATAACCAGCTAGGCCCACAAAACTATGAACCTCAATGGCCGAAGTAGGTCTAGTCCAACCGTAAACTACCTCAATTTTTGGTGGATCAACTCGAATACCCTCTCTAGGCATAGTATGACCTAAAAATGCCACCGAACTTAGCCAGAACTCGCACTTGGAGAACTTAGCATACAACATCACCTCTCTTAGCTACTAAAGTACAATCTTAAAATGTTGCTCATGGTCTGTTTTGATCTTGGAGTAAACTAATATATCATCGATGAAGACAATAACAAAAGAATCTAATTATGGTTGGAATGCACCATTCATCAGATCCATAAATGTTGATGGGCATTATTCAGTCCAAATGACATAACAAGGAATTCATATTGCCCATACCTCGTCCAGAAAGTTGTCTTAGAAATGTCAGAAGCCCTGACCCTCAGCTAGTGATATCCATATCTCAAATCAACCTTAGAAAGAGTGGTTGCACCCTAAAGTTGGTGACATAAATCATCGATTCTAGGGAGGGGATACTTATTCTTGATTGTCACTTTATTCAGCTATCTGTAGTCAATAAATATTCTCATAGAGTTATCCTTTTTCATGAATAAGACACAAGCACTCTAAGGAGATACAATAGGGCATATGAACCCCTTACTCAAGAGATCTTAGAGATTCTTCTTTAGCTCCTTCAACTAAGTCAGAGCCATATGATAGGGAGAAATAGAAATAGGCTTACTGCCCGGCTCAAGATCAATGGCAAAGTCAATATCCCTGTCGGGAGGGACTCCCAAAAGGTCGGAAAGGAACACATCAACAAACTCTTGAACAATAGGAATGACTCCATCGATGGTCGTTCAATACCAGTATCACGGATAAATTCCAAATAAGCAAGACAATCTCGATCCACTAGCTTACATACCTGAATATATGATATAACTTTGTTGGGATAGGTTCCACTCAAAGCTCTCCATACAATACCTTATCTACCCGAGATTGCCAAACTCAGTCTTAGCATAGCAATCAAAAATGGCTTAATGAAGAGAAAGCTAATCCATCTCCAATATAACATCAAAATCAATCATATCAAGAATAATCATGTCAACCCAAGTCTCATAGCCTGATAAAGTTGCAAGATAGGATCGGTACATTTGATCCACTACTAAGGGTTACCTACTTGGTCGAAACATGAATAGGCATTGATATACTATCACATGGAAAATCAAATCCCGAGGAGCAATATTTAGACACATAAAAATAAGTGGTCCAGGATCAAATAACAAAGATGCAAGGTAATGACAAACTAGAACTGTACTTGTGATAACAGCATCAGAAGCCTCTGCCTCAGCTCTACCTGGGAAAACATAACAATCGCCACCCTATCCTCTACTAGTACAGTTTTTCCTCTACCACTGAAATATGCAAAATCATTAGTGCCCCTCTACCTCCGGTACATCTATCTCTGTCAACATGACCCCTACCTCTACCCCTAGTCTATGGGGCTATACCTCTAGTTGATGATACCAGATCTCTGACTGATTCTGCGAAGTAAGAGTAATGGGGCCCATAATGGGTCTGCATAGGATACTGGCAAACCATATGATCTGGAGATCTACACCGAAACAAGATCTAGTGATGAACAACTGCTACGAAGAAACAGGAGGGATACTATAACCACACCGGTCCACAGGCGTCTACTGTAAACTAGAGGAACTCTAACCAGAACTATAAGAATCATAAGCACCTCGACCTCCTTCTGATGTTGGCAGTGTTGTGAGAATCCTGCGGTGCTAGTACAATCCTATTCCCCTCATCATACCTTTGCTTCCAGATGAGGCACCTAAGAACTGTCCAGATGTATGAACGTTGTTGGGGTCCCCAAACTCCTTTCTCTGCATGAGCCCTACCTCTTTGGTGACCCTAACAACTGATTGAAAAGATGTGTTATATCTAAACACCCAAAACATTGATTGTCTTATAGAATATGATATCCTTCTCACAAACTAAGGGACTCTCTTTGCTCTAGTAGGAAGTATAGTTGTAGTATGCCGAGCTAGCTAGGAAAAATGAATCTCATACTCAGAAACTATCATGGCACCCTGTCTCAAACTCTTGAACCTCAAGATAGCTCCAGTAACCTACATAGACATAGGTTTCAGCCGATATTTGTTCCACTTATAAGCTTTGGCATTGAATTCCTATAGCTATGGAGCAATGTCCTCAAGAGGAGGTGGGTTGTCACTATTCGCATTCTCACTCTCGTTCTGATTTAGAGTTGCATTTGTCACGTTGTTCACATTATCTGGGGCCATCCTTCTTAGTCTTCTCTAGATCTCTGGGTCAAATGGAGTCAAGAGTATGCCTCGACTTCGTGTATTGGGCACACACAACACCTTTACCCTGAAAGAAAACAAAAATGTAAAATGAGAAAAATAAGGATTAATTTCCAAATTACTTGAATTAGATAAGTCTACCCGTATTCCCTGGCAACAGCGCTAAAATCTTGATGTCGCCCAAGATAAACCTCCTTTTTTAGGCTAAAGCGGCCGTTGTCAAGATATATAACCTAATCTGGGTTAGGATCAAAGCCCACAAGGAATATGATAGACTTAGAAGAATTCAATTGTAATTCGGATTGATTAACCAACTTATCTTCCCTAAGGGGGGGTTATAATAACTATTAAAAGTAATTCTAAGCTAAGACAAGTGTTAAACCAATATGAGGAGGAACAAGGGCATTGTGTTCCCCATGAGTCCATAACTCGATATTATCGAATAATCGAATCCTTTTTCCAGTTTGTAGTATGTAGAACTGTAAGTTAATTTCACCAAACCTTTTGACCCAGGCAAGAGGCAAATTTCACTACGTAATTTAGTCCATCCTTGTAGTATGACATTACTAACCCTTACCTATTGTTCTAGTACAACCTCCACTTGGCCCAGTTCAGTTGATTAGTTGAGAAAAATCGATCGAATCCTGTTAATTAATAGTTTTTTCTATTCATTATGACTTTGATGTAGTCAGTAAAACTAGGCAGGTTCTAATGTTGGTCACCATTAGAAAGCATACATACATGTACATTTTTCAACAATTACAAATTATGCGATTTTACCTTGTTAGTTTTTCATGGTTTCCACAACCCTAATTGCGTATTTAGCTACTTATGATCAGTATAAATGCAAGACTTATGAATTTGAATAGCATAATTGAGTACTTCGACAAAGCACAAGAAATGCAACTCTTCAATAAGAATCACAAGATGAAAATTAAAACGATGAAATAATGTTTTACAATTATTTCTCAAACTCTCTAATGTTTTTCTCTTTGTTCCCTCTCTGTTCTCCATGAAAATATTCTAAAAAATCTATTTATAGTGAATAAATACAAATCCAAAATGAAATAGCACAACTAAGTTAGCAGACTCTACGAGGCACTCTACGGGCCATATAGCAGTTTACGGCTCGTGATTGGGCTTTCATGAACTGTTGCTTTGATTTTGGACGTATCTTCTACGATATCCCTCTACAGCCCATAAAATATTCTATGGCTTGTAGGGGGTTTCCTCTGATGGAATTTCAGCAAGTCTTCCCCTTCTGATCCACAGGGTACGATACCAAGTCTACGGCTCATCTGTATGTTCGTAGACTCAACTTTAGAACACCCTTCACTAGAATTGCACACGAAACCTCCTTTATGGCTCGTAAAATACTCTACGGCCCGTAAAAGGTCTCGTAGATCTTCAACTTCACCAACTTCTGCACCTTTTAAATAGTGCCAACCCTAAAATCCTACAAAACAAACATAAAACACATCAAACCTACTAATATCGCATTGAGAACATACAAAATTCCAAGTCTTAAGTTGTATTTTGATAACACATCAACACTCTCAACTGAAAATTGTTGTTTGCCCTCAAGCGACGAATTCAATCTATATAAGCAGCACAATAACACACAGGCCTCAATTAAATAGCATACATCTCATCAAACTTAAGCACACATACCAACATCACTTTTCAACACACAATCAGATAGCTATACAACAAACCAACATAGATCAATGCATGTGACAATGCAACTACGATAAGCGAGGTAATTATTAACAATCCACAATCATTTAATGAGTCTAATGTTAACAATGCAATGCAAGTTCTCTCATAGAAGAAAGTCCCATATCTCACTCACAATGATATTTTCATGTATAATCTCGGGAGTATACAAAATCACCCACTCTCACAAAAGACATTTATCTATCACGCTCAATACCATATGTGTGCCCCTATACTCATGACTAACACCTTTGACTACTTGGACAAGGATCACTTTGGGACTTTATTGGCTTCTAACGTAGGGTCAAGGGGCTATGATATGATGTTTTGGGACATAGTGACTAAAGGCCCTCCTTGACACTGTGTTTTTCTACACTTTTGCCCTACTAATGCTATTCTTTTCATTCCATTTTCTAATTCTCCCATTGCAAGCTTTTCTGGGTGTTTTACTATCATTTTTTAACTTTTTGCCTTGTTTTTCACTTCATTTTTCTTTTTAGTTCATAGCTAAGGCATCACTGATTTTCCTGGCACCCAGTACATATTTTTTTCTCCTTTTTCATGTAACACTAACTTTCCCCCCTCATTTTGTGTTTTACCCTTACCCAGCCACCCTCAACGTAGGCTTTTGGCCTGAGTGAAGGTACACATTATCCAACCTCAAAACCAGGGCAAGTTTAGGTAGTCACCCTCAACTTAGGCTTTTTGCCTCAGTCAAGATGCACAATGTTCAATGAAGGACGAGGGCCAATTTTAGGATTTTATATCTAATAAGGGTAGGTCACTTAGGTTTTTACAATGAAAAGATACATGTCAGGCTCAAACATTAGGACCAAGGGATATTTCACACATTTGGTTGGTTATTTAGTCTAAGTTGATTGTTATGAATACTGACCTAAGATCCTTTCCTAACCAACTAACGTACAGTCTAAATCAAAGCAATAGGCAAGTTCTGAATTCTAACACAATACATGAATTTAGCAAGTTAAGCTCACACTCACTTGACACTAATTATAATACCAAGACAGACTCTCAGATCATGCTTTTCATCTTAATGTTCTTCTCACTTATCTGAACAAGCACTATCAACACAATTAAACATGCATGGTTACTATCCAGACTACTAATCAAAAATTTGGTGGATATCATTTTTAACAAAAAATCAAAAAAGCACATATATCAGTACTATATACTACCTCTACCACCTAAACATGTCGGTTCAACAGAAAGTAAATATCCATGGGGAAAATGGACTCAGGTAAGAAAACTCTTAGAATTCAAAAATTAGGATAGTTATAGGCTAAGGCAACTCAGACTTCACTGAGGCCTATAACTACCCACACCCATCAAAAGAAAAGTGCATTATCCTCAATGCACACAAAAAAGCTAAGATAAAATAAAATATTGGGGTCAAAGAACATACTTGGACACCTAAGCGCCAATGTGTGGCTGAGGTTGGCCACCCCTAATATGCGTGGTAGCCTCCTCAGTAGTAGAACCATCGGCATCGAGGGTGCAGTCTATGGGAATTCCACCGGTGCGGCCAAGGCTGCTGCGATAACAACCCAGAGCTGCTGGATCTCCGTTTGTATATCCATCATATCTGCTAATCGTGTTGTGCTCAGCCCTTGCTAGACTCTCAACTCAAAGGAATTAATGTGGGCATCCATGGTTGAAAGTCGGTCATGAATAGTAGCGACCATGTATGCATGTATATGTCCCATGGACTCCGTAATCGCCTGGGGAACCCAGGCCTTGATCTGCTGAACTAACTAAGTCAACTTAGACTCAATCTGGGCTAGTCATTGCGCCATGGCCTGCATGGACATCGTGGACATGTAAACTATGCCTACAGGTGTTATCTGTGTGGGAGTGGCCTATGGTGCAAGAGTAGTAGTAATAGGCCCCCTCTCCACATCTATCTCTGTATGTGGGGCCTCTCCTCTGTATTGGTAGCAGTGGAGGTGGTAGGTGGAACCTTAGGAGGTAGCTTTGGGGAAAACATCTCTAGCATAGGAGATGGATGGTGCAGTTCTCGCTAGAGTGCCACCGGGTTCTCCTCAGCCTTAATCAAGCTGGCGTCCAAAGTGCACTGGACCTCAATCAGTGAGTCCAGCTGATGTAGACTCTCCACCCCCGACTCTAGATAGCGTCTGGAGATCAATCATAGGAAAGGGATGAAGGTAGACCTCTTCAAGGCCGCCTCGTAGATCTGCTCTGTGATGAGGCTGGACTAATCTATCTCTTACCCATCCAAGATGCTGGCAACTAGAACTGCACACTGTAGCATCAATGTGTTATCTGCAAGTGTCGGTCGGATCTGTGACCTCATAACGGCCCACCAAAATTTAGGTTGAAAATTGAGAGAAGCCTTCACAATAGGCTTTGAATTAGTAGCTACCCTGCAGGCTCTGGGCCCTACTCAGCAATTAAATCAGGTTCCCATCTAATCAAGTAGGCTCTGCGGCTTTGGTCTATCATCAAACCTAAGTCCCTAGTTGTCCCCACTCTGCGGTCATACTTTATTATGGATCAAGGGTTGGGAACTCCTTCCCGAACAACATGTGGCAGATGGTGGTCTCCGAGATATCCACCTACCGGCCCCTCACTCTAGTATGCATCAGTATAAGCTGAGCAAGGGGTTTCTTCCCCTTGGGAAGAGTGCTGAAAACTATTTTTATATATGATGCGTAGAACTCCCATACCATGGTTGGGGAGTACCTCCCTAGTGGTTTGGTCAGCCACTGGAGCCTATATCTGCTGATGGTGTCCTAGAGACCAAGGACATTGTCTAATCTGGAAGAGATGATTCGGGGCTTCTCACAAATGGAGCGGGTTGGTTTGCCCACTCATTACTCTACACACCTATTATATAGATGTCCCGCATGCCCGCAACATACCATGACTGGTGAGAGCATCTGGAGATAATGGTGTTGTCTGTGGTGGTGTAGTAAAGGACTCTGTCTCTTTGAGTCGTCCCCAGATCCTGACTCTGAGTTTGACTCCTCTCTAGACGGAGTCATCTGGATGGAGTTGTTATTGTTGTTGCCTTCCTCGTCAACATAGGGAGTGTGAAAAACAATGGCTCGGATCTAGGTCTGCCCAAGTCTAGTGGCAGCCCGTGTCTACGGTCTATCAGTATTCGGGTTAGGTCGGACTCTGAGCTCCTCGAGTGATCCACTAACAGAGGGGGTATCCTCCTCCCTCAAGGTCTCATCTCTGAGCCTCTTCTGCATGGCTCGAATATTCTCGCATCTCAGCTTTTGGGCTATAGTACCTAAAACATACACATTTACACAACATAGTTATCCCCACATATCAAAAAATAAAATGCAAAAATATATTAGACTTGATTATAGAGAGGTCCACAAAAGCACCTCTATGGGTTGTAGTAAAAACTTTGAGTCATAGAATCCTCTCGTAGAAATAGTGTCCACAATATTTGTTTACTGAAATGGCATATATGAGACCAGGTATGACTCGTAGAAGGATCATAGATTGAGTTGTAGATGATTCCAATGTCTGAATTTTTCCAGGCATGGATCCACGAGACCTATCTACAAGCCATAAATTAATCTACGACTCACAAAGGTCTCGTCTGATGGTTCTTAGAAACTTCATGTTTCTGGGATTTCATACGAGGGGCAATTATGACTCATGGAAAGTTCGATGGGCCATAAAAGACCCTCGTAGACTAGAAAACTCATTTACTTGAGTTTTTAAGTCCATCATTACAGACCCCATACGACTTTTTCAACCTACTTTATCAACATCCAAGCAATACGCACACACTTTACATGACTCGTATCAAAACACCCAACACCCTCGTATGATAATTTGCAAATATACCCCATCGATAATCATTTAACATGCTTTCCCAACCCTATCAACCTCATTTGAATGAATTAACATCAAAATCACAAACACATGCCATCACACACCAAATTTTTAATGCACACAATCAATTTAATTCAAACGGTGTGTGATCACATAGTTTTCAAACACAACATTCAAAGCACAAGGAGAAAGCAAATAAAGCAAATACACCAATTTCAGGCTAAACACATGTTCACACATTGGCAACCATATATTTTAACTTTCAAGCACAAAAATTTCACAAATGGGTTCATGTCTCAAATAACCATACCCATCAATTTAGGTTCAACCTAATCACACAATAATTTGTAAATAATCGGTATTTTAAAGATTGAAAACTTACCAAATTGAGTGACCAAATCATAGGAGTTGAAGGAGGAAATGGGACGATGAAACCCTGAGGTTTCTAGAAAAATTGTCACGAAAATAGGTGGGGTTATTCTTCCTAGTGGTCGAAAAAAGTGGGCTAGGGGTTTGGCCTGGTCTGATTCATAAATTAGAGAGAAAATGGGGTCAAAATATTTTGATTCCATTATTTATATGTTGACCGAGTTAGTCAAAACTAATGGGCCCAGACACTATGAAACCGCAATTATGGGTCGTAGAGTGTTTCATAGCCCATAAATCATGGTTTCATAGAAGGTCCAAACCCTAGTTTTGAGGACTGAGTTTCACCAACTAGTTTACGAGTTGTAGTTTAAAATATGACTCGTAGAGTTGGTCACAGAAACCTCAACATGTAGTCAAAAAAATCAGAAAACTTACCTGGGGTCTACGAACCCCATTTACGGCTCATAGTTTTGTTTATGGGCCGTAAAGTTGGCTCATGGACTGGGGTGCATAACTTTTTACTCACTGGAAAAATGTCTACAAGATAGTGTACGGGTAGTAGATAGATATAAGGCCTGTAGAACCAATTGTAGAGGCACTTCTTGATTCCTTTTCAGCCAAGAATGACTGACTCAGCCTTGAATCTGCATATTTTTCACAGAACACACTATTACCCTATATGTGACCAGCCCAATGTTTAATATTACAACCAAAATGCAAGAAAATAAACTACTTATGAGTCCAAAAGCTATAAACAAAGCTACAACTACAACTATTACATCAAAAACCTTGGGTTGCCTCCCTAGTAGCGCCTAATTTATTGTCGTGGCACGACTTGGAAAACTTGGTTACTTAGACATCACCAAGTGTCCAACATTCCTTCTTCAAATCATCTAGCCTCTTCATTGACTAACAGATATTGAAGACAACTTCTTCTTTGTTCAATCTAAACTTGAGTTGACCAGCTTCCATATCCACTAGTTCTCGACCTGCGGCTAGGAATGGCCTCCCTAAGATGATTAGGATGTCGTAGTCGACTTCACAATCTAGGATAACAAAGTCTGTGGGGAATATGAATTAACTCAACTTTAACAAGCACATCATAAATTATCCCCACAGGGTTCTTTATCATGCGGTTAACCATCAACAACCACATACTCGTTAGAGTAGGGGCTCTCAGTCCTAGCTTTTTGAAGACAGTAAGGGGCATCAAATTTATGTTGTCACCAAGACCACACAATGCCCTACGAACTCCACATCTTTAATGGTGTAGGGTATGGTAAAATCATTGGAATTTTCTCGCTTTTGAACCAAGGTACTCATAGCAATTGCACTACAATGTTAAAGCTTTTGGAAGAGCTTCTGACTCACAGTGCGCTTCTTCATAACCAGGTCCTTCATGAACTTTGCATACCCTGGCATCTTCTCCAATGCCTCAATAAGAGGGATATTGATGGAGAGTTGTTTCAGTATAGAGAGAAAATGCTTGAACATGCCTTCCTCCTCCTTCTTTTTAATTCTCTGAGGGGAAGGGAGGAAGAGGACTAGGAATGAGCTTCAGCTTCTGTGATGCCTCTGCAGCATCACTCATCCTATCCTTTCTATGATCATCTCTAGTATCCGCATCTTTAACCTCAACTGTCTTATCTCGAACATCATCCTCATCTATTGGCATGGGAGCATCAATGGTACTCTTGCCACCACAAGTAGTAACTGCCATGTCATGCCCTTCATTTTTTGGGTTCTGAATTGTGTTACTAGGCAATATACCTCTCTGCTGCTGATTTAGTTGAGTTAACACTTGACCAAACTATTGCACAAGTCGTTTGATAGCAACAAAATGAGACTCGATTTTCTGATTTATGCTGGAGATGTCACACTTCATCCCCCTCAAAGTCTCATCCTGTGTCTCAGTTTTCCTCAATAGGTGGTCAAACGTCTTCTCAACTCTGGAACTAGTCACATCGATGCTGCATTTGTGTGGTGGCACATAATGACCATTTCTATAGCCACCTCTGCGGCCCCAATCTGCATCTCTTTCTTGGCCTCGAATCTTATCATAGTAACCTCTGCAGTTGCCCCTAAAAGCTCTATCTCGATTATTCTTGGTCTTCTTGACCTTGGCGCTAATAATACTGATTGGACCCTTGGGTATTGGCCCGGAAATCCCTCGTTTAATCTGCAATGAAGCAAGTGACCTCCTTATAGTAGGGATCATCATACATGGATGCTCGCGATTACTGATGAACAAATGTATTATCTCGTTCCTTATTCTGCTTCATCATTACCTCCTTACTTGTATGGATTTGGGCAAGCTCTTGCATATTCTCTTTAATTATTTTAGCGTGCTTTGAACCAATATGGACAGCGCATGAACTTTTGGTAGATGATCTGTCTCTTTGTCCCCATGCGGGATTTGTCTTGACCACCCTTTCCATCCTTTCAGCGATTCTTACAAATAGTTGATCTGAGAACATTCCCCCTATAATGGTATCAGCACAAGCTTGACTACTCTCATCAAAGGCACCATAGAAGATCTCCACCAAGGCATCATCAATAATTTTATGGTCTGGGACACTCCACAAGACCTTTTTGAACCGCTCTCATGTAGTACTGATCGAGTCACCACGAAGTTGCTTAAAGTTGTTGATTTGATCTTTTAACTTGAGCTTCTTCAATCTCGGGAAGTACCTCTCTAAAGAGGCCTCCTACAACCCAACCTATCTAGTGATTAAACTCTGTAGGAGCTTGGATAGACATAGTGTTGTATTGTCGGTAAAAGAAAATGGGAAAACACAAACTCCCATAGCATTAGACAGATTATGTGTTCCCATCACACTCTAGCAGACAAATACAATGTTGTGTAGATGACTATGTGGATCCTCTGATGGTAGGCCCACGAATAACCACGGTTCTGCAACATTTGAAGCAATCAACTCGAGACCATGAACTTTGTGTCAGTCGATAATGGTGGTAACACAATAGCTCCAGTAACCTCTATAGCCACGAGGTTCAGCCGATATTGGTTCCACTGATAAGCTTCGGCATTGAAGTCTTGTGGTTATGGAGCAATATCCTCAAGAGGAGGCGGTTTGTTATTATTCAATTCTCATTCTTATTCTAATTCAAAGCAGCATTTGTTGCATTGTTTGTATTATCTTAGGCTATCCTTCTTAGTCATCTCTGAGTAAAGTGAAGTCAAGGGTATGCCTTGACTTTGCATAATGGGCATACACAACACCAGTACCCTGAAAGAAAACAAAAATGTAAAATGAGGGAAATAAGGATTAATTCTGAAATTACTTGAATTGGACAACTTTAGTCGTATTTCCCGGCAAAAGTGTCTAAATTTTGATGTCGCCCAAGTTACACCTCCTTTTTTAGGCTAAAAAGATAGTTGTCAAGATATATAACTTAACCAAGGTTAAGGTTGAATCCCACAGAAAATATGGTACACTTAGAAGAACTCAATTACGATTTGGGTTGATTAACCAACTTATCTCCACAAGAGAGGGGGCAGGGGGTTATAATAATTATTAAAAGTAATCCTAAGCTAAGACTAGTGTTAAGCCAATATGAAGAGAAACTAGGGTATTGTGTTCCCCTATGAGTCCCAAACTCGGTAGTACCAGATAATCGAATCCTTTTCCAGTGTGTAGCATGTAGAACGGTAAATTAAGTTCACCAAACCCTTTATCCCAGGTGAGGCGAATTTCACTATGTGATTTTGTCCATCCCCATAATGTGACAGTACTAACCCTTACCTGTTGTTCCAATACAACCTCCCCTTGGCCCAATTCAGTTGATTAGACGAGAAACATTGATCGAATCCTATTAATTAATATCTTTTTCTATTTATTACTACTTTGATCCAGTCAGTAACACTAGGCGGGTTTTAATGTTCTCCACAATTAGAAACCATTCAAAATGAAGAATTAATTAATACATGCATGCACATTTTTCAAGAATTACAAATTATCCAACTTTATCTTTTTAGTTCTTCATGGTTCCATAACCCTAGTTGCAGATTTAGCTACTTAAGATCAGTGTAAATACAAGACTTAGAAAGTTGAATAGCATAATTGAGTACTTAAACAAAGCACAAGAAATCTAACTCTTTAATAAGAATCACAAGATGGAAATTAGAAGATGAAATTATGTTTTACAATTGTTTCTCAAACCCTCTAATGTTTTTCTCTCCGTTCCCTTCTGTTCTCTATGAAAAATAACCTAAAAACCTATTTATAGTGTTTAAAATACAAAACCAAAACGAAATGGGACAACTGGGTCGGCAAGCTCTACAAGGCACTTTACGGGCCGTATAGCAGTTTACGGCTAGTTATCGGGCTTTTGTGAACTATGGCTTTGATTCTGGACTTGTCCTCTATGATACCCCTCTACAGCCCGTAAAAGATTCTAGGGCCTGTAGGGGGTTTCATCTGATGGAATTTCAATAAGTCTTCCCCTTTTTATCCTCAGGGTACGATACCAAGTTTACGGCTCGTAAAGTCTTTTATGGCTCATTTACATGTTCGTAGACTCAACTTCAGAAATACACCCTCTACTGGAATTGCATACAAAACTTTCTTTATGGCTCGCAGAATGCTCTACGGCCCATAAAGGGTCTCGTGGGTCTTCAACTTCTGCATATTTCGCCCAAAAATCATGCCAACCCTGAAATCCTGTAAAACAAACATGAAAACACATCAAACCTACTAACATTGTACTGAGACCATACAAAATTCTAAGTTTTAAGCATCAAAAGTGTTGTATTTTGACAGCACATTACCAGGCAGGCACCTCTTGGGATACACCACCGACTGAAGAGTCTATAGTGCCCCACCGCTAGTAAGGAGATTGAGATGGCACTATCTCAACTTCTACCGCTGTGCCAGAGGTTGACCGTTGCGTATGTAGACTGTAGGTATGGTTTACATATCTATTGACTCCATACAGGCACTAGTACAGTGTCAGGATCAGACTGAGTCACAATTGGCTCAGTAAGTGCAGCAACTCAGGACTTGGGTATGCAAGGCAATCACAGAGTCCGAGGAGCATATCATTGAGCACTACCAGGCTACATTGGACCAGTAGCATTTGAGAGGCACTTAGAGGATCGCCTCAATACTTTATAGACTCTGAACTTCTTCACTATCAAAATTGAAATCCACCAGCTCCATCAAGAGATTAGAGTAGCACCCATACTATCACTGATAATGATCACAATTCCTACTATCACACCTCAAGTGTTGGATTTGTTTGCAGATGAGCCCTCTACTCCAGTCTTTGGGAAGAGACCAAGTTCTGGTGATGAGGACTCAGACTCTATATTGAGAGACTCTCGAGGAGAGAGTGTTATTGGATTGAGGACATAGACATGCATTGATGGTGCATGAGTAGATACGATTAGACTAGGAGTGTAAGCTTGCGAGGGGGTGTTGGACCCTCTTCATCTACTGGTGCTAAAAAGGAGGCCACCCAAGAGACTCAAGGTGGTCAGACGCGGACTGAGACCAGTTCTTAGGTACCCAGGTTTGATTTTTTTGTCCCCTATCTATGCTCTTACATTCATTTTGGTGCATTAAAGACAACTTTTTCAATGAAGTAAGGGTAGTTATAAGCCTTAGCAACGTTTGAGCAACCATGGTGATATTTAATCGGTTTTTTAGTCCGGGGGATTTTTTTGCCTGTGTTCTTTCCTTAAGGACATATACTTTTTTATTAAAGCAGCATGTTTAGGATGCGTAGGTAGTAATAGTAGCATATTGTATTGATATCTTTGGCATGATTTGGCTTGTATTGAAAAAATAATACCCCTCAATTTTTTATTGATGTGCTGATAGATAGTTTGACAGTAATTGTGTTGGATCTTTGTATGATATTGCTAATATTGATAGGATAAGGTTGATTTGAACTAAAAAGCATGAATTGGATGTCTAAATTGACAGTGTTAGTCAGTACCAAGTGAGTGTGTGCTAACTATATTATTTTTATAGTATCAAACTAGAACTTTCCTTGTTAATCTAAACTATGACTGTAGGTTAGTTGGTTAGAAAAAGGATCATATGTCATGTTTTAATCTAGTCCACTTAGCCTAAATGCCAACCAAATGCATTGTGTAATTCCTTGATCCAAATATTCGAGCCTTACATATATCTTTCTTTGTAACTACCCAAATCACCTAACTGACTGTCTATGTAATCTTGACTTTGGCTATAGTTCCTCTTTGAACATTGTGTACTTTGACTCAAGCAAAATGCCTAAGTTGTGGGTGGCTGCCATAGGTGCCCCTAGTTCATTGAAAGAATATTGTGCACTTCAACTTGGCTAAAAGCCTAAGTTGAGAGCGGCTACTGAAGAGAAATGTAAAAACATTGGGATGGGAAATAAAGTAGTGCAACGGGAAGGGAAAAACATCAAATGGGTGTGGGATGAAAAATAAATAAATGCAAAAAAGAGACAAAAAGGCAAAAGAATTTAGAAAAATAATAAACAAAAAGTGTCAGAAGCATAAGAATACATCCAAAAAGGTTTGAGATGTGTTAAAGGGAACAACGAGTCATAAAGTATCGAGGTTGGAAAGGATGAGTTCAAAATAACATAGTGTATAGGAGAGAAAATAGTCACTATGTCTCAAATATACCACACCTACCCATTAAGCCTACATTACAAGCTGAGAAAGTCCTATAGTAATCCTAGTTTAACTAGTCAATGTCATAGTCTGTAATATAAGGGCAAGCCTATGATATTGTACGTAGTGTTCTAATTTCTGTTGTGAGAGTGAGTGTGTTTAACTGGTCCCTAGCATTGAATGAAGTTTTGTAAAAGCAACGGGAAGAATTGCTCATAAAATATCAAAGTGTAAGATAAGGGATTTCTTTGTTTGTGACGGCACTTGAATAACATTATTGATTCTAGACTATTTTGGTAGTTGTTGTTGATGTACATTGCCTTATCTATTGAAGTTATTATGTCATGCCTTGATCCATATGTGTTTACTTGATAAATATCTTGTTTGTGCACTAAAAGTTGTTGAGGTTATTTTTTATTGACTGAGACATGATAAATTCCATATGATTGATGTTTGTATGACTGTTGTTGCTGCTTATATTTGATTAAGTCTGTCGCTTGAGGACAAGCAATAATTTTAAGTTGAGAGTGTTGATGTGCTGCCAAAATACAATACTTTTGATACTTTAAACTTGAAATTTTGTGTGTTCTCTGGCATATTTTAGTGAATTTGATTTGCATTTTATGTTGTTTTTATAGGATTATAGGATTCAAGAAGTTTTTTAGGAGATTGCAGATTTTTCAGCAAAGTGGCCTTATATGAGCCTATTTGCAATCCGTGGTCTAACCCATGAGTCATAGAGGGTGCTCTGGTTAAGGCACAGAGAAACTAGAAATCACTGAAGTTGGAACCATGAAAAATAGGATAGATCGTACTCCAGTCTATGACCCGTAAACCAAGTCGTAGAAAGAAAAGTAGAAAAGTTAGAAATTCAGTTTACAATGAGGACCATGACTTGTAGTTCAAATTACGAGTCGTGGATGGTGGTTCATGAAAAGACCCTGGGTTTTAGAGAAAGCAGTCTATGACACCAGACCACGAGTCGTATTCACTTCTACGAACCGTATATTGGCTCGTGGTCTGGCCCGAATTTAGTTTTTCTTGTTTGTTTAGGATTCGGTTTAAGTATATAAATAGGGGGTTTAGTTATTGTTGGATGAGGAATGCACATCATTATCAATTTGTTACTTTTATACTTTGAGTATTAAGACAAAAATACTCTTGTTCATATTTTTGGATTTTCGTGTTAAGATCAGGTGATGATTTCAGATTTTTGTACTTCAATTCTTTATTATAATTTCTTAATTATGAAAACATCAATCATTATCACATCTAATATAATGAATATGAGTATCTAAATCCACAATTAGGGTTGTGGGAACTATGAAGAACTAGCAAAGTAAAAATCAAATAATTTGTATCCTTGAAAAATGTGCATGCATATATTATATGTATCTTAATTTTGGTTGCTTTTAATGGTGGCTAACATTAGAACTCACCTTATTCTTACTCACCAACTCAAGGGTAACGAATGGATAAAAGGATAAATAATAGTAATTTGATGTGATTACACTCATCTAATTAGCTTGAATGACCAAGGGATAGCTAAATCTAGGACCAAGGTAAGGGTTAGTACTGCATACACCCGTAGATGGCCCAAGTTGCATAGTGAAATTCATTTGTTTGCCATTGTAAGGACTTAGGTAAACATGACTTACCAGTTTTGCATGTTATACACTAGAAAGATTTACTATTATGAGGTTACACAGCGTTAGGAATTCACGGGGAACACAATATCCTAGTTACTTTCTCTCACTGGTTTCGTGATACTTGCATCCTATGTCATTAGTATATATTTTGTTTATTGTTTTGTTGAATCATAAACTCCCTCCCCTATCTATTCTTTGCCGATGACATCACTCTCTTTGAAAAAGCAAACTAGACCAATTGTATCTCTATCACCTCCATTCTTAGGGACTTCTGTTTAAGATCTCGTCAAAGAATCAACAGACAACAAATCCAAAGTCATTTTCTCCTTCAGTAGTCCTACAAATAAGGCTACTCTACACTCAAAGCTTCTCAACATCAATGCCATATTATTCTTTAGAAAGTACCTTGGTTTCCTCATGTTCCATAAAAGACCTGAGAATACGAATTTTCAGTTAATTATAGATAACATGAATAGCAAACTAACTGGTTGGAAGACTAACCTCCTTAATATGACAAGGAGAACTATTTTGACAAAGGCCACCCTTAGAAGTATCCCCCCCCTACTTCATGTAATATATCCATATTGCTACTAAGATTAATCACACCCTCAATCAAATACAAAAGAACTTCATTTCAGCTTTAATCTTGAGAGAAGGAAAATATACTTGTTGAATTGGAACACTGTCACCAAGTCCAAAGAATATGAAAGATTAGGAATTCAAAAAAGTGAATTAAAAACATATCCTTTCATATTTGCCTAGCTTAAGACTACACAACAATCAGGATAGTCTCTGGAATAAAATTCTTTATCTCTAAGTACTTTATAATTGATCGTAACTGGAGAAAGAACCCTGCATCAAGAACTTAAAAATGTGTCCATAATGAATGGAAGGACAACAAGATTGCTCATCGATAGATTCTCTTTAGAGGTAACAAGGTAGACTTCCTTAATGATAAATGGACTCCTAATCAGGATACTATTAGAAGCACGATTTAGGGCACTCTCGTAAAAGATGAAAGATCTTTGAAAATTAATAGGCTCTAGAGAAACAATAACAGGGATTTCTCCAATCTTTCCTTTTACCTTCCTGACAAGCTGAAGGCTGACAATGAATCCATCCATATTTACCCCAATGGTATCGGGGAAGGTAAACTATCACACTAAAAATGGAATGTTCAGCTCTAAGACTGCCTATTACTTCACCGACTACTCCATCCACCTTATTTGCCAACATCACAATAACAAGAGTTTTGGTTGGATTTGGAAATTGATCTGCCCAAATAAAAATTAAACTCTTATTTGGCCAATGCATTATGGTAGACTCAAACTAATTATTATCATCACAAGAATGGCTTTAATGTTAACTTGAACTATTATCTCTACAACCAAAACCCTGAAGACATTAACCACATTTTTTTAGGTTAACTAATATTAGAGCCTTCTAGAATACTTTCATTAATTAAAGTACACCCTCAATTCTCTGTTTACCACTGCCTCCATCTCACTATTAAAAATTAGGAAATCCTTTGATAAAACAAATAATACAACTCCATGCTCCCTTGGGATGTAATGTTGTCCTTCTACTTTTGGGACATTTGAAGTTAAAGGAACACCAATTTCTTCTATGGTAAAAAAATCACGTCTCCTTCAATCAAGTTATTACCCAAGCCACTAAATACAACCTAGTCATTGCTGATCTCAAGAACAAAACCACAACTCCCACCTTTTTCCAAGTCAAATAGGAACCCTTACCAGCAAGAAACTTCAAGATTAATACTGATGGAGCCATCAACCCTAAAAATGATAGTGGAGGCTTGAGACTAGTCATCAAAAACTAATATGTTGATTAGGTTATAGCTTTATTTACAAATATCCCAAAATCAACCCTATTCTGGTTGTACTTCATGCTCTACAAATGAGACTCCAAATGACCTTTGAATAACAATCTAACTCCCTTTGAAATTAACATAGACTCAATGGAAGCAATTCACATGTTAAAGCATGATAATCTCCTTTATGCTAATACTTTCATTGAGCGCATGTCATTGATCCAAAGGATTGGGAATGCATTATTGACACATCTTTAGAGATCAAAAAAAGCTGGCAGATGTCTTATACAAGGAGAGTACAAAATGTCACGTCTATGAGCACCTATATTTTTATCGGTTCCACCTATGTATGCAACTAAAATTTGTTGGGCAGACTTTACTAGAACTCTGTACACTAAAAAAAATTATTTTTGATTTGTAATAGTTACTTAAGTGGCCATACCATGATCCAGACAATTTCTATGACTGTTGTATGCAATGTTGACACCAAATTTTGGTTGATCTATAATTCTTTTTAGATTGTCATTTAATTAAAATAGGTATTGTTTAAAATTTTTAAATGGATGACCTTATATTTAATTTTATCCAAATGATTGAGTATTTTTAATATTCTTAATTTTCAAAATTTATTAGTTATATTATCATTATCACTATTTTTTTATTATTGTTAATATTTTGATTATAATTTGAGCAGATCTTCCATTGCTTTGATACCAAGTATTGAGCAGGACCTTTGTAGGGTACTGGACCTTTTACAGAATTGGGATTTATTAAGTTGAATATACTTTATGCAAACTACGGATTAACCATTATGAATCCAATCGGGAGCATCCCTAGGCGATTTCACCAGCCATACAGGACTCACCAACGGAATCACAAGGTTCATACCCGGATTAACCCATCACTAACCATGTCGGGAACACCCCTATTAGGGCTTACCAACGCCACAGTTGAAGCTTAGTTTGCGATAAAATTATTTCTACTTAACCCACATTCAAACATTAACCCCTTCAAGGCAAGCTCTTATTTTAGAACCATTGCCTTGTCAGATCATTTCAAATTATACAGTTATTATTCAACACCTAATAGTTTAGCCCATCATGGGACTAAACTACAAACACACAAATATATAAAGATCAACAAAGTAAAGAGAAATACCTGGATATTAAAAGAAAAACTTTTATTCTTGAAATGTTTACAGTACACACCGGAATAGTACAAGAGAGAGAGAGTATTAGATAGAGAGAGGGAGTAAGTAAACTTCTACCTATAAGAAATGAAAGTGCCCTCTATATATAGAAAATCAAAACTGCGTTGCTACAGTAGAAAACGCGTATGCATAGTAATCTATCCATAACCCATGGGGTCCATCTTTGTCAGGGAATCTTTATTTTTTCCAACTTAATATTTCTTCTTCTGCCTTTTTGATAATCACTGGCAGATCTTCTAAATTAATGCTATTAATACTCTGGGAATCATTAAAATTAGTTTCTCCCATAGAAACATCACTGTTGGTTTCAATCTGTTTCTGAATATCTTTTTTAACTTGTTCCATATAGGCTGAAATCAATTCTTCTTGTGTCAATAAG
>JAABOM020002359.1:0-20620 GCA_011800125.2 Solanum clarkiae
CATTTTTGTTGATAATTGATGAATGAAAAAATAACTAATTAGAGACTGACAATATTATTATTTTGTGAAATACACATTATAAATGAAAATTAGCAACAATAACCTCTATCGCTAAATATGCAATAACTCAAAATGGACATGCGGAAGTCATTCCACGAGTTAACAGGATGGGTCATCATTCAAACCATGGTCCATAAGTCAGGATCGTCGTTTCACTTTGCACTGGCAATCCATAGTAAAAGGGTAATAACATTTTGCTCTGAACTCCAAATGAGGTAAAATTGGTGGCATTGTAAATCAAATTCAAATATATTTGATTTGGTAGGTCATGAGCCACATAATTCTTTGTGTAATAAAGGTTATAGTGATTTAAAGTTGACCCTTGCGAAAGCTTAAACCTTAATCGGTAGGAAGGTTTTGAACACTAAGTACTAGAGGTCTCTCATGACCGAATTCACTTCCAACACACTCCCTACATATATTAATGGTCATTAAAATATGATCCAATCTTACGTATTTGCGACAAAAAATTTTAGATCCCAAGAGTAGAATTCTGAGGTGTTACAACATTAGAGTAAAGCTTCACCCTATTAATTAACGACATTATGACATCATTTAGAACAGTAGAATTTGACCTGATATAATCTTTTGAGAACTCTTCCTTATAGATACCTGTAACACTACTTAAATTCCTCCTATTTGATTTAGATGAGTATGTGTAGAGGACTGTGGAGGAAAACTCCAGAAGTAACCTACAAGAGGGGTTTACGAGTCGTAGAGGGATCTAAGACTCATAGACTGGGTTTTGTAATGGATTGCAGTGTCTCAATTTTCAGGATCAACATATCTATGAAAGAATTTTATGACTAGTACATAGTACTACTACTCATAAGATGAGGTTTCATACTAAATTTTAGTGTTTCATATATTGAGGCCCTTTAGTTACGAGATATCAGTTATGACTCATATTGCAGACTATGACTTGTAATAGGGGGTTTTGTAAGGACTTACAATGATTTAGTATTTTCAAAATTTTCACCTATAATAAGCAGATACGACACGTGGGAGGGTCTACGAGACGTAAATGGAGTTTTATAGACCTTGTTGGCAGCTTTTACTGAAGGGTATTTCTGTCTATTCCAATTTTTATTCTATTAACCCCTCACATTTTTGGCTTGTATAAAGGCATAAAAACAAACCCTAAGGCCTTTTATAATCACTGTTCTGCCTTGAGGGTTTTGAGAGCTTTGCAGGAGAAAGAAGAAACTAAGGTTTGCCATTCAAGAGCAAGGATTGATTGAGGTTTTGTGGTTTCTTCAACTCCCAGGTATGTACGACTTACCAAAGTGTGAAATCTTTTCTTGAGTCATGATTTTGGGAAAAGAGTTGTAGTTTGAGAAATCTGATTATCTTAATATTGAAATTCTTGCACTTATCATGAGATCTTGTTCTATTATATGAAAAACTTTCTATATTGAATGATTATTTATATGAGAGGTATACATGTATTTTCCTAATTGATAGCATAAACTCTATTTTACACGATTTCATGGAATTTTGCATTTAAATTGAGCATGATGAGTTGAGTAAATTAAGCATATCGAGTTGAGTAACTTGTTTATATTGAGTTGGGTAGATTGAGCAAGTTAAGTTGAATGAGTAGAGCATAATTGAGCATGAGCGACTTTTTGTATTGACTTGCATATATTCCTATACATGACATCTTGCTTGCATTACATGATGGGTTAATTGAATGAGTCTAAATGACTGTTTGAGTATGTGTCAAGTCAATTGATTTCATTGATTGATTGAGTTGTTGAGCATTGAGATTAGTTGAGACAAGATACCCCAAAGGGGTTGAGTTTGAGTTCTTGATTGAGCAATAGTTATGAGTTGATGATGAGTTGAGCACATTTTAGTCTTTGGAGGAGTATTGAGCACTGGATCAGGTGATTAAAGGGCACCCCGAAACTGCATTTGGTAGCATAAGATAGTTTTTTTAGCATAACATTGGTGACTCTTGTCTTGACAGTGGACACTATCTCAAGATCCGAGGGAGAGAGGTTGAGGTTGATCGTCTTTTTCCATTGCAAGTTAAGGGTAGGCATGACAATGATGCCGATTCATTGTGCATGATTTGAGCAAGAGATTTCAAATTGAGTCTATTTTACTAAGGCTATTTTAAAAAGCATGATTTTACCATAACATTTGCATAAACAATTTGGAGCATAAGTTGTTGAGCCGAGGTGAGTGGGTGAGCTTTACTTTTTTTGAGCCATTTAACATATAAGTATCTTCCATGTAATGATGTCCATTTGGACCTGCATCATTTAATGATGCAGATACAGGTGATATAGGACTTTAGCCCATGCACAATTGAGGTCCAACTCAGCACATTTGCAGAGTTGGTGAGCCCTCCTTTACATCCCGGAGGAGCCCTGTATCTTCTAACTATTGTTGAGTACTTTATTTACTTTTTGACTGAAATTTCCATGGCCTATCACGACACTATTCTAGATGGTTAAGTAGAGGCTTCATAGACCTTGGAGTAGAGTATTTAATCAGTATTTTGTATCTAAACTTATCTTCAGTAAAAGCTATGGCACTGGAGAGTTATACACTTATTTATCTTCTTGCATATAATGTCTTACTTTCTGAGTTATCCTTATGCTATTGAGTTGATGAGATGATGAGGCAAAGTGGTTCTCTTAGGGAATCTAAAATGGTTCTTAAAGTGCCGGCCACGCGAAGGGTACTCTCCCAGAGCATGAAAAACTTGGTATCAAAGCCTCAAGTTCAATAGTCCTTGGGAGTCTATAAAGTCATGTCCAGTAGAGTCTCCTTTATTAGTGTGTTGTGTACCACATTTCATAAGCGAGAGGCTATAGGACAGCACAGTAGGAATGATGGCCCTTATTTTGTATTCTAACTTCGTGTGATGGAGTAAAAGCTCTACAAAACTCCTTTCTGACTCATGCTTTATGTGATTGTAGATCATGCAACCTAGGTGCATAGTGACGCAGAGGAATGCTTGATCTAGCACTTATGTGAACCTTAGTTCAGAGGTGTCTCCTCAAGTAGAGAAGAGGGATTGAGGTCGATCGTGCAGGACTACTGGTGTTCCTGTGACACTTATTGCTCCACCTGTTCCTACTTAGAGGCTGACTTTCGAGAACCCATTTCCATGCTTACTCCGTTGGCAACTGCTCAGAATGGGAACCAGGGTTCACAAACCCCTAGTTCATCACGAGTGAACAATTGCATCAAAACAGAGACTTTTTGATGATGTACCCACCTGTCTACACTAGGTCTAAGGTTAAGGAGGAGACTCAAAATTTTATCAATGAGATGTGGAAGGTGCTAAATACTATGCATGCAACTGAGACTGAGGGAGTTGACCTTACAACCTATCAACTAAAGGATGTGGCCAATGTCTGGTATAATCAGTGGGAGGAAGATCGAGTTGATGATGTTGATCCCACTGTTTGGGATCAGTTCGAGAGTGTCTTTCTTGATCATTTCTTTCCTCAAGAGGTGAGAGATGCAAATGTTGAAGAGTTAGTGAAGTTAAAACAAAAGGGAATGACTGTTAAAGACTATACCTTGAAATTCATCCAGCTTTCCAGGTATGCTCCAGAGATGGTTCTGGATATGAAAGGCGAGAATGAGGAAATTCGTATCTGGATTAGGTAGACAGATGAAGTCGGAGTGCAAAACAGTGTTGTTGATTCCAAGTATGGATATTTCCAAGATGATGATCTATGCCCAACAGACTGAAGAACATAACAAAAAGGACTGAAAGGAGAATTTCAGTAAGAAGGACAAATCAATAGGGACTTAGCCTACAAAAACTAAGCAAAGTAAGGGAGATAAGTCATACTTTTAGAAGAGGTCTTCTAGCTATACGCTGTTTTCATCCAGTGCACTAACACCAAGCCAGAGGTATCATTAGGGACCCCAAGTTCAGCCAAACTTTAGGCCACAGGGTGCACAGTCTCAAGGAAGTACGACTGTTGGTTCTAAGGGGAAGCCACTTTGTGGGAAGTGTGGTAGGATGCATGTCGAAGAGTGTAAAAATGGAGTAAATGCTTGCTATAAATATGGTCGATTAGGGTCAGTTTTAGAGGAAATGTATGGTGTAGGGAAATAAGGCCTAGACTTCTACAACTTCACCACCATCTAAGGGTAATTAGAGAGGTGTAGCACCAGGGGCAAGTGGTGGACAAAGCGTCTGTATACAATGGGAAACTGATTTGATCAAGAGGTTGTACTAGATTTTGTGATGGGTATGCTTTGATCCCTTACCTTTCCTTGCTATGCCGTACTTGATCCCGATGTAACTTGTTCATTTATGATGCCATATGTGCCGAGTAGATTTGAGATTCTTCTTGAGTGCTTACTTGAGCCATTTTCTTTTTCTACTCCTGTTAGTGGGTTCATTTGAGCTGAGAGAATATATACAAATTGTATGGTGTCCTTCTATTATAAGTATACTCTTGTTGATTTGATTGAATTAGAGATGGTTGATTTTGATGTGATCTGTGATATGGAATGGCATCACGCTTGCTACACCTCCATTATTGCTGAAATCGGACTATCAAAATCAAATTTTATAAATAAGCTTGTTATTTAGTAGAAGGGAATTTCTATGTCTCCGAAGGGTAAGTTTATTTCTTATGTTCAAAGCTCGAAAATTGATCTCCATGGGATGTATCTATCACCTCGTGTATGTCATGTATGATGATGTTGAGCCTCTTTCTCTTGAGTCTGTCCCGATTGTGAGTAAGGTTCTTGATGTGTATCCTAAGGATATTCCCAAAGTCCCTCCAGATAAGGAGATCGATTTCAGAATTGATGTCCTTCCTTTACACCTAGCCTATTTCAATTCCATTATATAGGATAGCCCCCACAGAGTAGAAAGAGTTGAAAGAGCGGTTGAGGGACATGTTATGGAAAGGATTCATAAGGCCAAGTGTCTCTCCATGGAATGCCTCGGTCTTGTTCATGTGAAAGAATGATGGTTCCTTGAGGATGTATGTTGACTAACCCCCTACCTCCCCAATAAGGTGACTTTCAAGAATAAGTATACTCTTCCGAGGATTCATGATTTGTTTGACAAACTTCAGGGTGCTACTATTTTTTCTTATATAGACCTCGAATTAGGCTATCATCAGTAGAAGTTGAGAGAAGGTGATATCCTTAAGATAGCTTTCCGAACCCGATATGGTCACTCTTTTAGATTGACAAATACACCCCCAACCTTTATCGATTTGATGAACAAATTATTCAGACAATATCTTGATATGTTCGTGATCGAGTTCATTGATAATATTTTGGTATATTTTAGAAATGAGGAGGAGCATGCCAATCACCTTAGGATTGCTTTATAGTCACTCCGAGACAATGAGTTATATGCAAAGTTTTCTAAGTGTGACTTTCGGATTAAGTCTGTGGCTTTCTTAGGTCATATGATTTTTGGAGATGGAATACGATTGGATACCTAAAAGATTAAAGCGGTTAAGAATTATCCAAGATCAACCTCACCGACAGAGATAACTAGTTTTTTGGGATTCGCTGGCTACTACTGGAGATTTTGTGAGGATTTGCTTCCATATCCGCACCATTGACTAAATTGAGTTAGAAGAAGGTCAAGTTTCAATGGTCAAATGTGTGTGAGAGGAGCTTCCAAAAGTTGAAGGCGAGATTAACTACTGCACTAGTGTTGACCTTACCTGATTAAACAGATGGGTTTGTAATCTACTATGATGCTTCGAGGGTATGATTGGGATGTGTATTAATGTAGAAGGGAAAGGTTGTAGCCTTTGCTTCTACATAGCTTAAGCTGCATGAGAAGAACTATCCCACCCATGACTTAAAGTTGGAAGTGGTGGTGTTTTCTCTCAAGTTGTGGCATCACTATTTTTATGGAGAACATGTTGATATATTCATCGACCATAAGAGCCTACAATATGTCTTCACCTATAAAGAGCTTAACTTGAGGCAGAGGATATGGCTTGAGTTAAGGACTATGATATGAGTATTATTTACAACCTAGCTAAAGCTAGCATGGTTGCTGATGCTCTTAGTAGGTTTTCCATGGGAAAGCACCACGCATGGGGGAGAAGAGAAGAGAGAGTTAGCTAGAGAGGTTCATAGACTGGCCAGACTGAGAGTTTAACAAGATGATTCAGTCGAAGGAGGAGTTCATATGCAAGATGGATCAACATCATCTATGGTAGTAGAGGTGAAAGAGAAACAATATCAAGACCCGATCTTATTATAGTTGAAGGAGGATGTGCATAAGCAGAAAGTGATGGCTTTCGCCAAAGGGGGAGATGGAGTGTTAAGATATAAAGGAAGGTTGTGTGTTACTAATTTTAATGGTGTTCGAGAGAGGATCCATTCAAAGGCCCATAGTTCCAAATATTCCATCCACCGAGGGTCTAAAAAGATTTACCATGACTTGAGAGATGTCTACAGGTGGAGTGGAATGAAAGGGACATTACAAAGTTCTTTCTCAATTGCCCGAATTGCCAACAAGGTAAAGTTGAGCACCAACGGCCATGTGGAGTAGCTCAGAACTTTGAGATTCTATAGTGGAAATCAGAGATGATCAAGATAGGCTTCATCACACCTTTACCGAGGTCCCGTAGGTAGCAAGATTCAATTTGGGTGATAGTTGACAAGATGACTAAGTCTACATATTTCATAGAAGTTAAGACAACTAATATCATAGGTGATTATGCACAACTTTATATTAGGGAGATTGTCAGATTACATTGAATCCTTTTATCCATTATCTCGCATAGAGGAGGGCAATTCACTGCCTAGTTTTAGAGAACGTTTTTGAAGGGTTTGGGTACGAAGGTACTCTTTAGCACAACTTTCCACCCTCAGACAGATTGTCAGGCAGAGTGCATTATTCAGATTTAGGAGGATATGTTGAGAGCCTCTATCATTGACTTTAAAGGTAATTGGGATGACCAATTACCATTGATAGAGTTTGCCTACAATAATAGTTTTGAGTATTCAGATGGCCCTATATGAAGAACTATATGGAAAAAGGTGTAGGTTGCCAATTGGATGGTTCGAGGTAGGTGAAGTAGAGTTGATTAGTCCAAGCCGTGGAGAAGGTGAAAATCATTCTAGATAGCCTGAGGACTGCACGTAGTAGATAGAAATTCTACACCGATGTCAGAAGGAGAGACTTAGATTTTGAGGTCAACGATTGGGTGTATTTGAATGCATCACCCAAAGGGATGTTGAGTCCGAGGTATATTAGCTCTTATCAGATCATAAAGAGAGTGGGAAATGTGGCATATGAATTAGAGCTACCACTAGAGGTATAGGCCATCAACCCAGTCTTCCACATATCCTTTCTCAAGAAGTGTTATGGAGATCCAAAGTTGGTCGTGCCCGTTTAGAGTATTGGAGTGAGAGACACCCTAAGTTATGAAGAGATTTATTTCCAAATCCTTGATAACAAGGTTCATAAGTTAAGGAATAAAGAGAATGCATTTGTCAAGGTGTTGTGGAGGAACCAATTCATAGAGGAAGCTTCTTGGAAGGTGAAGGAGGACATGAAGGCTAGATATCCTCATCTATGCATGCCTGTTGTTGACGAGAGGATTGGAGGTAAATATTTCTCTTGAAATTCTTAAATTTACATTCCTTGAATCATCTTTCTGCTTTCAATATAAGAGACAATAGAATATGTAGTATCCGAGTGAGGATTGATGTTCTTTGATGACTATTTGATTGCATTACTTGCTAAATTCTTAATTTCTTGATTGCATGAGTGAGATGAGAGTTGGGTGATTGTTAGAGTCCATTGGGAGATTCGTGCCTTATCCTAAATCCCTATGTTTTTCTTCATCTGAGGATGAATGATTCCAAGAGGGAAATAGTGTAACACCCTTAAATTCCTCCTATATGATTTAGATGAGTATATGGAGAGGATTGCTAAGGCAAACTACAGAAGCAAGCTATGAGAGGGTTTTACGAGTCGTAGATGAGTCTATGACTCGTAGAGTAGGTTTCATATTGGATTCCAAGGTCTTAGTTTTCTGGATCACCATGTCTACGAAAGAAGTTTACGACTCGTACAGAGCACTACGACTCTTAAGATTAAACTTCATACTAAGTTCTAGTGTTTCATGTATTGAGACCCTTCAATTACATGATGTCAGTTATGAATCGTATTGTGGACTACAACTTCTAACAGGGGGTTTCATAGGGACTTCCAGTGATTTAGTATTTTCATACTTTTCATCTACAATGAGCAGATACGACTCGTAGGATGGTCTATGGGTCGTAAATGGGGTTTTATAGACCCCGTGGACAACTTTTACTGAAGGGTATTTCTATCTATTCTAATTTTTATCCTATTGGCCCTTCATATTTTTGGCTTGTATAAAGCCTTGAAAAATAAAATCTAAGACCATTTATTCATCATTGTTCCACCTTCAGGGTTTTGAGAGCATTGGAGGAGAAGGAAGAAGTTAGGGTTTGCCATTCAAGAGCAAGGATTGAACGGTTTGGTTGTTTCTTCAACTCCCAGGAATGTAAGGCTTACCAAAGTGTGAAATCCTTCCGTTCACATGCCCCTTCCTCTTCTTGAGTTAAGATTTTGGGAAAAGAGTTGAGGTTTGAGAAATCTTATTATCTTAATATTGAAATTCTTACACTTATCAGGAGATCCTATTCTGTTATATGAAAACTTTCTATATTGCATGATTATTGATTTGAGAGGTATGCATGTATTTCCCCCATTAAACAGCACGAAAACTAGTTTACATGATTTCATGGAATTTTTCATATATATTGAGCATGATGAGTTGAGTAAATTGAGCATATGGAGTTGAGTAACTTGTGCATATTGAGTTGGGTATATTGAGCATATTAAGTTGAATGAGTAGAGCATAATTAAGCATGAGGGACTTTTTGTATTTCAGTTGCATATATTCCTATACATGAAATCTTGCTTGCACCATATGATGAGTTAATTGAATGAGTCTAAATGACCATTTGAGTTTTTATCGAGTCGATTGATCGTATTGATTAATTGGGTTATTGAGCAATGAGATGAGATGAGGTGAGATACCCTAAAGGGTTTGAGTTTGAGTTCTTGATTGAGCATTGAGTTATGAGTTGGTGATAAGTTGATTATGCTTAAGTCTTAAGAGGAGTATTGAGCACTAAGTTGCTTGATTGAGGAGCACCCCAGAACTATGTTTACTAGTGTAGGATAGTCATTTCAGCATAATACTTGCAACACTTGTCCTGCAAGTGGATATTCTCTCAGGATTCGAAGGAGTGAGGTTGAGGTTGATCTTGTTTTTCCGAGGGAAGTTAAGGGAAAGAGTGGAAATGTTGCCGATTCATTGTGCATCACTTAATTAAAGGTTGTGAGATGAGAAATGTTGGTTATAGAAACTCCCAAGCAACATTGGTTGGTGCATGGGATTTCAAACTGAGTCTATCTTATTGAGCCTACTTTTAAAAGCATGATTTTACTATAACACTTGCATAAATTGTTTTAAGAATGAGTTGTTGAGCCGAAGTGAGTGAGTGAGCTGTACTTTTCTTGAGCCATTTTTCATACAAGTGTATTTCATATATTGACATCCATATGGACCTGCATCATTTTATGATGCAGATAAAGGTGATAGAGGACTTTATTCTTTTTATGATGCAGATAAAGGTGATAGAGGACTTCAGCCGGTGCAATGTTGAGGCCCAATTGAGTACACTTCAAGAGTTGGTGAGACCTCTCTTAGATCCCCAAGGAGTCCTATTATGTACTTACAATTGTCGAGTATTTTATTTACTTAAACCTTAGATTAGAGTATTTAACGAGTATTTTGTATGTAAACATATATTCAGTAAAAGCTATGGTATAGGAGAGTTATGCACTTATTTATCTTCTTGCATATGATGTCTTACTTTCTGAGTTATCCTTCAATTGTTGAGTTTGTGTTATTTTCACAATCCAAGCATAGGTCCTAGACATAACACAGCGAATGGGAACCCAAAAGGACCCCAAACAATCCTCTTCACATATCATTTACACATTCTTGGATGCAGAAGCAATTAAAAAACAACAAGAGAGTATAAATAAGTATAAAGGGACTAAGGAAAGTCCTTGATAGCACAAAATATAGGATACTCAAGAGTCAAGACCATAGCTTACTTACATCACTTGTCCAACAACACCTCTAACATTGATTGGGCGGGAGTAAGACACTTTCTGGGCTTGCCTTTGTTGTATCAAATGTTCAACATAAAGAGATAATGAATGCAAGAGTACCATAGCTAGTGTCCCCAAACTAGAGCATTCACCAAAGCTTATCATCAAGATCTCAAATCTAGCAACATGGAGGATGATTGTGAGGAGCTCCAGCTCCTACTTGGTAACATCATTTAGGCATAGAGTATGTGTTAGTGCGTTTGAATGTACTAAGTATGTAGGATGCAATGCAACAAGAGATAGGCAACATAGTCAAAATGCATAATCATAAGCAAGGGACAATATATTAACAATATGGCAAGCATGATCAGTGTTTGAAGTAAAACATGCTTGCATAGAACATAATACATGTGTACGAAGAGACCATATCCATATAGCCCAAGCAAGCTTTGCTTAAACTCCAAGGTTTACTAATGCCTTAGAAGGTGATTGAGGTACATACCCTTCAACAAGGTAGTATGGGCTTGACACCCCCTACAAGGCGATTGAGGTACATATCCCTCAACATGGTAGTACGGGCCTACCATCCCCCGACGAGGCAATTGAGGTATTTACTCCTTAACAAGGTAGTACAGGATTGCCACCCCCAACAAGGTGATTGAGGTATTTATCCCTGAACAAGGTAGTACAAGCTTAACACCCCCTAAAAGGTGATTGATGCGTAACACCCCTTCAATAAGGTGATTGGGCTTAACACCCCCCAACAAGGTGATTGGGCTTAACACCCCCCAATCAGGTGTGGTCAACTTGCAGCACCATAGATAGTTTTCATGAATTCATCACATACATACATTTTGTTCATCATCATAAAGTTAATTGACTCATAGGGAATGCAATAGATGAGCAATAACTCAAGAATCCTTAACCGGACATTTTATCAAACACATAGCAGATGTGTAATTCTAGTTCAAAATCATGCAATTCAAGAGTGAAATCATGTGAGAAAACTCAATGTAAATCAACCAACTAACACTTACTAACACCACAATACAAGATACATTGAAATCCCTAATCAAATCTCATAATAGGACATAGATTCATAGCTCAAAACATGCTTAAAATAGTCAACATTTCATACAAATCCAATATAGTTTATAATCAAATTTATAATAAAAGATACCTATAGATAATTCAACTTGAAAACATGCAATTTACATAAAATGAAGGTCGGGGTCCATGGGTGAAAGGACCCAATGGTTGAAAACCACATACGTCATCTTTGGGGATTTTCTTGATGAAGATTTCAATAAGAACTTGAAGCTTGAATTAAATTCTTGAGATCTGGAAATGAGTTTCGGACATTTGAATTTGGATGAACTGTTTGGTTATGTGTTGGATAAGGGAAGTGATATGGGGTTGTAAAATGACTAAGTATGGGTGTTTTAACGCATAGGAAGGCATGGACCCAAGATCCCAAAGCCTTAGGCCATAACAATAAAACAGGCAACAAAATACATATCTATGCGACCCTGGCGCATCGCGCCTCGGCTACCGATCGACATTGGATAAGAAAAATTTTGAAATATAAATTTTTTTTACGATTTCTCTAAAATTGGGGTTATACCCATCTCCCACTCAATTTTGCCCCCCAATCTCGAATATGTAGTCAGATTTTGGATATCACGCATGGATTTTGTGATATATAGAAATTATGATTATGGAAATTTTCGAGACACATTTTCGAGCACTTTTTGGGGCATTTCAATATCGCCCCCTTGGGAACATTCATCCCCGAATGTCAAAGAAACATATATAAGATAAGTAATCAAGATGATTTCATCCCAATATATGAATGCAACAATTTATTTAAACATCATTTTCAAAAATCTCAACACGAGTGTCAAAAATCACCATAAACTTGTCAACATAAACATGAATGCATGCAAATAACATAAGGGTTGAAACTTAAGAATTGAAACCACATAGGGACTTAATTAGTGCTTTAGGCTTGAGTAGAGTGGAAGAGATATGAATATCACTTTTGTATGTCTGCCTCGGCTTCCCATGTGGCACTTTCAACTTGTTGGTTACCCCAAAAGCTCTTAATGGAAGCTACATCCTTGTTCCTCAACCTCTTCACTTGTCTATAAAAAATTTCTACTGGGACCTCTTCAAAAGTAAAATTATCTTCAACAACACCTACAACACCTAAAGGCATAATAGCACTTGTGTCACCCACACACTTTCTCAACATAGACACATGGAAGACCAGATGAACCATATTCATATCATTGGTCAACTCCAACTCATATGCCCCCTTACCAATCCTCCTCAACACTTTATAAGGAACCATAAATCTTGGACTCAATTTACCCTTTTTACCAAAACGAACCAACCCTTCATGGGTGAGACCTTCAAATAGACCCAATCACCAACCTTAAATTAAAGATCCCTTCTCCTCACATCAGCATAGAATTTTTGTTTACTTTGGGCTGTTTTCAATCTATCACATATCAACCTCACCTTCCCCATGGCCTCCATAACCAAATCCAGACCTAACAAAGCCATCTCGCCCACCTCGAATCATCCAACCGGGGACCTACAACATCTACCATAGAGAGCCTCAGAAGGAGCCATATCAATACTTGAATGATAGCTTTTGTAAGCAAACTCAATGAGTGGAAGATGTTCATCCTAACAACCCTTAAACTCTTAAACACAAGCTCTAAGAATATCATCATGAGTTTGAACATTTTTTTGGTTTGGCTATCCATTTGAGGGTGAAATGTCATACTAAGCTTTACCTTGTTACTAAGACCTCTTTGGAAGGACCTCCAAAAATGAGATGTGAATTGAGAACCACGATCCAAAATTATAGACAAAGGCACCCCATGCAATCTAACCAACTCATGAATGTACAATTTAGCATAATATTTGGCACCATAAATAGTTTTGATCTGTAGGAAATGAGCCAACTTTGTCATTCTATCAACCACAACCCAAATATTATCAAAATGCTTTCTAAGATTAGGAAACCCAACCACAAAATCCATGTTAATTTCCTCCCACTTCCAAGAGGGAATCTCTATATCTTGGGCTAGGCCACCCGACCTTTGATGCTTGACTTTCACTTGTTGGCAATTATGCCTTAGTAATATCTCTTTCCATACCACCCAACCTAAAATAGGTAGAATTATAAGCCTCATCTTAAATATTCTTTCTCAAGTCATTAAATTTAGGCACACACAACCTACCATGGTATCTAATGGCACAATCTTCCCCTTGGGTAAAAACCTGCACCTTACCATCTGTCACCAAGGCCTTCAACTCTAACAAGGTAGGGTGAGGATCCTGCATTGCCTTCACCTCCTCAAACAATGAAGATTTAGAACTATCAACAACCACTACACCAGCATTTTCAACCTCGTATAACCTATTCCCCAATCTAGCCAACCAATGAACCTCTCTTGCCACCATTATCAACATGAGCTAGGCTACACAAAGACACCCTACATAGAGCATCGACCATATCATTAGCGTTACTGGGGTGATAATACACACTCATATCATAATCTTTAAGAAGCTCTAACCACCTTTTTGGTCTCAACTTGAGATCTTTTGGATTAACACATAATGGAGACTCTTATGATTGCTAAACACATCAACATGGACTCCATAAAAGTAATAACGCCACATTTTAAAAGCAAATACCGCAGCAGTCAATTCAAGTTCATGGGTAGGATAATTCTTTTCATGCACCTTAAGTTATCTAGAGACATAAGCTATCACCTTATCATTTTGCATCAAAACACAAACGAAACTAATTCCTAAGGCATCACAATACACAAAAAACCCTTCCAACCCTTCTGGTAGAGACAAGTTACGAGCGGAGACAAGCTTATCTTACAAAGTTTGGAAACTCTTTTTGCACTCATCGATCCACACAAATTTTGCCTTATTTGGGTGAATTTAGTGATAGGAGAAGTAATAGAAGAGAACCCATCCACAAACCTCTGGTAATAACCCATAAAACCCAAGAAACTTCTAATGTCTGATGGAGTCAAAGGTCTAGGCCAATTTCTACTTACCTCTATCTTTCTAGGATCCACCTTGATACCATTTTTCGACAACACATGACCTAGGAAGGCAACCTCTTTCAACCAAAACTCACATTTTTAATATTTGGCATACAACTTCTCCTCCTTCAAGATTTGCAACACCACCCTCAAGTGATTGACATACGCCTCTTCACTATGGGAGTAGATCAAGATATCATCAATAAATACCACCACAAACAAACCAAGGTTGGGATTAAAGACCCAATTCATAAGATCCATGAAGATAGTCGGTGCATTAGTCAACCCGAAGGACATAACCACAAACACATAGTGCTCAAACCTTGTCCAGAAGGTCGTCTTGGGAATGTTACACTCTCTCACCTTCCCCTGGTGATACCCAGGCCGAAGATTAATCTTAGAGAAGTGACTAACCCCTGAAGTTGGTCAAAAAGATTATCAATTCTTGGTAGAGGGTACTTATTCTTTATGGTGACCCTATTAAGTTATCCAAAATCAATGCTCATTATAAGAGTACCATCCTTCTTCTTCACAAACAACACTTGTGCACCCAAGGTGATTGGCTAGGCCTAATAAAACCCTTCTCCAATAAATCCCTCGATTGCTCGTTCAACTCCATAACTCTATCGGGGACATGCAGTAAGGGGGAATAGAAACGGGTTGAGTATCGGGAAGAAGTTCTGTGCCAAAATTAGGAACACCGCGAAGCCCATTGGAAAATACATCAAGGAACTCATTAACCCTTGAAACTGACTCTATAGGAACGACTTTGGACTCAATATCCCTAATGGTCACAAGATGATAGAGACACCCCTTAGAAATGAACTTTTGGGATTTAATGCAAGAAATAAATCTACCCTTGACAACAACATCATGACTCTTCCACTCAAGGATGGGTTCATTAAGGAATTCAAATTTGACCCTATGGGTTCTACAATCAACAGATGCATAATATTTCATGCAACCAATCCTCCCAAGAATGAAATCAAAATCCACCATATCCAACCCAATAAAATTACAAGGCTATATCTTATGCAAAATGAAAATGGGACAATTTCTATAGACCCTTCTAGTAACAATGGATGCGCCAATGGGAGTAGACACTTCATATAGCTCACACAACAATTCGTGTTTAACATGAAGCTTTTTGGCAACAAGAGGAGTAATAAAAGAAAGAGTGGCACCCGAGTCGTATCAATGGATACACATAAAAGTTAAAAACTTTTAACATACCAGTGATGACATCGGGCACCTCATCTACCCCTTGTCTCCCTTGAAGAGCATAAAACTAATTTTTCCTTAGAGCACCCCCTTGTTGGCCTCTTCTATACTCTTATTGGCCTTCTCTTTCATTAGGACCAGCATTTGCACCTTTGCATCATGGACGACCTTCTCCACCCTTTTTTTTATTACGAGGACACACAATCATCTTATGCCCCACTTGCCCACAACCATAACAAGCATTAGTGTTCCTCTAACGTGGGCCATTATGTCCTTTTTCACACCTTTGGCACTTAGGATAGTTATTAGCAAACCCCCAATTAGTAGCATCTGAAGGCCCTTGACTTGGAGCATAGTGGCCTTTACGAAACTAGAAACCCTTGGGATTTTAGAATCCACCTTCAAAATAAGCCCTCTTAGTCTCACCCATTCTCCTCTTTCTCAACTTTTCTCCCACTAATTATTCGACATAAGTCATGAGGCAGGATAAGTCCATATCACCTATCAACATAGCGGCACGACATTCTTTATTTACCAAGTCGGACAAACCCATCACAAATTTGTTCATCCTAGAAATTTCCTCGGCCACCAATTATGTAGCATATTTGGAGATTTGGTTGAACTTGAAGGAATACTCCCTCAAAATCATCGAATCTTTCTTTAGATTCATAAATTCCATCATTTTGGCCTCCATTAGATCAACAGGGAAGAACTAGTCGAGAAATGCTGGCTTGACCTCTTCCCAAAGGATGACATTGTTATTCTCTTTCTCCAGCTTCTACTGGGTGAATTAAATTTTGGCCACCCCCTTGAGTAGGTAGGCTGTCAACTCCGCTTTCTCCGCCAATCTAACACCTATAATAGACAACACCTTGTGCACCTAATCCATTAATTCTTGAGGATCCTCATCCACTTTATACCCATGGAAATCTGGTGGGTTCATTCTTGTAAAATCCCTCACCTTGTGCTTGGTCCCCTTGGTTGATTTGATTAGTCATGGCATTGGCTAGCATGGTAATAGCATCTTGGAACTCTTCATTGGCCACTCCCCCATCTTGAGGAGCGGGAGGGGCTGGTTGCTCCTCAGGTTGCTCGAGCTCTCCTTAGTCGTCCTCTTAGAATAGGATTGATATAGCATAGAAAAGAACATTCGTTAGGGGATAAGCCTTACCTTTAATTCTATAGCACGACATAGACCGTGAAGAAGGGAAACATATCCTAAAATGCCTCATAGCCTCTTTCTTATAGTTGCGATACGCTTCACAACCACGAACAAGACTCTAATCGATGCGGGGTATTGGATTTTGAGGACCATAAACAACCTAATGCTCTAATACAAAGTTTTTCATGACCCAAGCGTATGGCCTAGATGTACCATGGCGAATGGGAACCGAAATATCCCCAAACAAGCCTCTTAGCATATCATTTACACATTATTAGTCGCGAAAACAATTAAACAACAACAAGAGTGCATAAATAAGGATATAGGGACTAAGGGTTGTCTTTGGTAGCACAAAACATAGGATACTCAAGAGTCAAGACCATAGCTTACATCACTTGTCCAACAACACCCCAAGTGTAGATTGGGCAGTGTCCAAGACACTTTTTGGGATCACCCTCATAGTTTCAAATGTTCAACATAAAGAGATAATGAAAGTAAGAGTAGAATAGCTAGTGTCCCAGAACTTGAGGACTCACCAAAGTTTGTCTTCAAGATGTTAAATCTAGCCATGTGGAGGATGATTGTGATGAGCTCCGATTCCTACATAGTAACATCATGTAGGCATCGAGTATGCATTCGTACATTTGGATTTACTAAGTATGTAGGATACAATGCAACAAAAGATAGGCAACATAGTCGAAATTCATAATCATAAGTAAGGAATAGTATATTAACAACATGGCATGCATGCTTAGTTCTTAAAGTAAAATATTCTTGTATAGAACATAATACATGTGTAGGAAGAGACCATATCCATATAGCCCAAGCAAGTTTTGTTTGAACTCCAAAGCTTTCCACCTCCTAGGAAGGTGACTGAGGTACATACCCTTCAATAAGGTAATACGGGCTTGCTACCCCCCCCCATAAGGCGATTGAGGTGCATACCCCTTAATAAGGTAGTAAAGGCTTGCAATCCCCCGACAAGGCAATTAAGGTATTTACCCCTCAATAAGGTAGTACAGTCTTAACACCCCCAAACAAAGTGATTGATGTTTAAAACCTCCTCAATAAGGTGATTAGGCTTAACACCTCCTAACAAGGTGATTGGGCTTAACACTGCCCAACAAGGTGTGGTCAACTTGCAATACTATAGATACATTTCATAAATTCATCACACACAAACATTTCTTTCATCATCCTAAAGTCACTTTACTCATATGTCATGCAATAGATCATCAATAACTCAAGAATCCTTAATTCGATATTTTATCAGACACTTGGAGGGAGTGTAATGCTTGTTCAAAATTATGTAATTCAAGATTTAAAGCACGTGAGAAAACTCAATGTAAATCAACCCACCAACACTTAGTAATACTCACATGCAAGATATATTGAAATCCCTCATCAAATCTCATAATAGATCATAGATTTATAACTCAAAACATGCTTAAACAGTCAACATTTCATGAAGCCCCCTAATAGTTTATAATCAGATTCATAATAAGAGATACCCATAGAAATTTCAACTTGAAAGCATGCAATTTACATAAAGACGAAGGTTAAGCACTATGGATGAAAGGACCAAATGGTTGAAACCTATATACCTCAACTTAAGGGATTTCCTTGACGAAGATTTGAATGAGAACTTGAAGCTTGAATGAAATTCTTGAGATCCAAAAATGAGTTGGGGACACTTGAATTTGGATGAAGTATTTGGCTAAGTGTTAGAGAGGTTTTTGAGAGTGTCTTGAGTGATATGGGGTTGAAAAATGACTAAGTATAGGTATTTTTAAGCATAGGAGGGAATGGGCCCAAGACCCTAAAGCCTTAGGCCAAAACAGTTAAACTGGCAATGAAATACATATCCCCGGGCCCCTGGCGCGTCGTGCCTTAGCCGCGGATCGACACTGGATAAGCAAATTTTAAGAAATTAGATATTGCTATGGTTGATCTAAAATCGGGGGTATAACCATGTCCCACTCAATTTTTCCTCTGATCACGAATATGAAATTGAATTTTTAATATCACGTACAAATTTTGAGATATATAAAAATTATGATTATGGACATTTCTGAGGCACATTTTCAGGCACTTTTTGGGGCGTTTCAGTGATGATAAGTCCAAGTTGTTCTTTTGGGGAATCAGAAATGGTTCTTCAACTGTTGACCATGCCAAGGGTACCCTCCCGAGACGTGACAGTATCAATGTCAAAATACCTCCATGTGTAAATATTTAGGCAACAACATCAAAATTTCACAAGTTCTATTGCTGTTGATAGTGAAACTGAAATTAACTATTAGTATTGCACCTTCAGCGTCTATAAAAGATACTGACAATACCAAGAAGAAGAAGCAGGACCGAAGGGATCCTCCTAGACATTTTACCTACAAATAAAAAAAACATAACAACAACAACATACCCAGTGGAGAAAAAATGAGAAGTAACATGAGAAGTTTTATTCTTCCTCAATTAAATATTGAATTTGACCTATGTTAAGAATTACCACCGTATAATTGTGAATGCTTCTCTCTTGAAGGAAATAAAAGTCTAATCAATATATCGTTGTTTATGAAACTACACGTTATTATAAAAGCTAATTTTTTTTTTCAAATCAGTTTTTTATATTTTCTCTCTATGAATTTCTTTCACTTATAATGGAATTACAACAATACATTTTTTGAAAAGTTTATCCTCTTATAGAAGCTTCATTCAAGTATTAATTTACTGTTTTTTCACTTTAATAGCAAGACATTTATTTTTCTAATAAGGAAACTACTAAAGTCATATAAATGGTATATTTTTTATAAAGCCACGTATAGAAATAGAACCTATGAGTTTTAATTAATAATAGGTCTTAGAAATGGGCATAGATATCAAAATAACAAAGTTTCAATGCTAAAACTTAAATTCTATCATTCTATTTTCACTAAAACATAAATAAAAATTTGATTGCTTGTTGTTGGCCTACTGCTGGTGGCATTAAATTGGATCATCATGTTAAGTTTTCATATGAAAATTTGTTACTCTTGAAAACAGGACACTCAATATTGTTGTCATCTGCATATGTAGAATGTGACTTTTTAAGATAATATTTATTGCTTGAGTAATTATCGGAGAAGTCAATTCTATCAATCTAGTATTTCAAATAAATAAAGAGTAGTAATCAAAATGAGATAGAAACACAAATCACTATCAGTTCATAAGGTAAGGTTGCATTTGGAGATTCGGGATTTGTAGGAGATCATCCATATTATTGAAATTGAAATACGCATCACAATTTTTCCACTCATTTGAATTATTTCCTTCAATATCTTCTGCATTTAATGTTGTGACGATGTTGCTTGGATCAAACATGTTTCTTCCACCACTATATTGCTACAAAATAGCATTTGTTACTCCCAATTCATTGATTATCACATTTTCAACGTTTAGATCAGGCATCATTGTGCTACCTGAATATGTTATTTCATGGGCCCCATTGAAAATCAAGCTATAATCATTTTGAGTATGATGATTCATACTAAAATATTGATGATCCCCACTATTTGGGACAGACCCACATATAGTTTTGTGAGTGCTTGAGCACCCATTAACCCCTAATGCATAAATGTTAGATGCAGCTTGTTGGTTTGTAAGCATGGGGGATCTACCGTATGGCGAGGGGTGTCAAGAGACACCCCTTCATTAGAAAATTACACTGTGTAGATAAGTCAATTTTTTATCTGATACATATATAAAATTTGAACCTCTTGATACAAGGTGAAAAGTTGGCTTAGTGGTTCAGGAGCTACAAGATTCCTACTTTGAGGTCTAGAATTTGAACTCAACTAGGGCTGTTTATGTTAGACCCCGTAAATAGTTCAATTGGGGTAAAAATGACTCATGAAAAATTTCATAAATATTGTGTAAATTGCACTTAAACTAATTATAGTGCATGAATATAAGAGTTGGGTGTTTTGAAAGTCCAATTTG
>JAABOM020002370.1:0-20620 GCA_011800125.2 Solanum clarkiae
CAAGCCTCCTTTTACTCAAATTGCATGATTTAAAGTTGATTTACAAATGGGTCTTTCTTATTATGAAATTCACTGCATATTATTTTAAAGCTATGTAAAGTTGTGATGTTTTTCCATGTTTTGAGCTATAAGTCTTTGATCTATTGTGAGACTTGAAAAGGGGTTTTGATGTATATTGCTTGAGGTATTTCAAGGTGTTGATTGATGGTTTTACAATGGATTTTCTTGCATGATTTCATCTCTATAATTCATGGTTTTGTACTAGCATTACACATTCTCTAAGTGTTTGATAAAATGTCCGTTTATGATTTCTTGAGGAGTTGAAGGTCCTAAGCATGAGATACGATATGAATGACTATATGATGATGAAATGAGATTATGTATATGATGAATTCTATATAAAGTGCTGCATTAGACCGTGCCCAATTCGGGGGACTAAGAACTCGAATAACCTAGATAGGGGTTTGTATTCATCAACCTAGGGAAGGGTTTGTACTTCTCTACCTGGTGATAGGGTGGCATCATCACTAACCTGGGGGTTTATACTCATCAATCTAAGGAATGGTTTGTACTTCTCTACCATAGTGATGGGGCGACATTATAACCAACCTAGATGAAGGTTTGTACCCATCTACTTAAGTGATGGAGCAGCATCATCACTAGCCTACCAAAGGGTTGTACATTTAGAAATCTAGCTTGGTCTTTTCTAGACATATGATATTCTATATGAGCATGAGTGCTTAAACATGTTTTACTTATGCATTGGTCATACATGCCATATTGTCATATTTTGCCTATTGCCTATTGATATGAATTTTGATTATGATGCTTAATTCTTGTTTGCATTGCATCATACATACTTAGTACATTCAAATGTACTAACGCATACTCTATGCCCATATGATGTCATCATGTAGAAACCAGAGTCCAAGTTGATTAGCCTCCTCCACGTAGCTAGTTTGCTGCTATTCAAGCTAGTTGGTGAGTCCTTCACTTCGGGGACCTAGTCTATGTTTCTTCTATTGTCTATTGCGACATTCTTCTTTGTTGTCTATTTTAACTATGAGGGTGAACTCGATTATTCATCTTAACCCCCGCTCTTATCTATGTATTAGAGGTGTTTATTGGAAATGTTAAGTATGATATGAGTTTAACTCTTGTCTTTTGACCATGATATTGTGCAAGCTTTTCCCTTAGCCCCGGTTTTCTTCATTCTTTTATCTTTGATGCTTGATTTATTACTTCCGTGACCAATGATGTGTAATGATGCTTTATGAGGCTTTCTTGGGGTCCCTTTAGGTTCTCCTTGCACTGTGTCACGTCTAGGCCCTAGGCTTGGGTCGTGATAGTCATTTTAGTTTAAGAAAAAAAGTTCCATTCTTGTCTGCTTCAATCTTCCCTTGAACAAACAACGGTGGAACGTCCAGGATAACTAGACGATTTAAACTGTACATATTTGTACCGACCTTTGTATCAAGAAAATTACTCAACTAAATTAATTATTAAAAAAAACTGACATGAAAAATTATTTTTTTGTATATTATGTAAATATGAACCCACAAATTAAAAAAATTTAAAACTTTGACATGATAAATTTATTAATTTTTTATGTTATACAAATATGAACCTGCAAATAAATAAAATTTGTAAGCTAAGTTATTTAAATAAATTTACTAGTACAAAATTACAAATATAAAATATAAAATCAATAAAATTTAAAAAAAAGTTAAAGAATTTGAGGAATATTTTTGTTTTTACATCTCTAATCCCATAGTGTTAAGTAGAAGGAATTTAGCTAATACCACCAAATGGCAGGTATTAGTTAATACCATGTAGGGAGTATTAACTAATACTGAATTAGTTATACACCAGTTATATCACACATAATGCATTGATTATTTTGTCTAATACCGCTTACCAAACGACCACTTAGAATGAAGTATTCTCTTACTTCCTCGGTTAATTAATAATTGTTCATTATAGATATGGTACAACATTTAAGAAAATAATAAGGGAATAATTTTATTATATTATTCTTATTAAATATAAGTAATCCAAATATAGAAGAACAAATACTAATATTTAATAACTAGAATAAAATAGATATAAAATAATAAATTATTCATTAAATTTATAAACTAAACAAATATTATTGAACATTTCAAAATAGTATAGTAGATAAGTAAGGATGGATAGAGAGAGTATATGTACGAGTAGGTTTGGGGCTAAAGTAAGCACGACTTTGTTTATGTGTTTGGTTTAGCAAGAATTTTTGAAAAGAATTAAAAAAGTACTTTTTATTTTAACTTAATTAGTGTATAATTTTTTAAAAAAATTATGAAATTAATTTCAATTGTGCCCTTTTTTTTAAACTTAATATTTGTAAATATGTGATTTTTGACCAAACCTTAGCATAATTTTTTGTAATGACCTTGAAGGACATTTTTGAAGAAATTTTACAAATTATCATTTACCCCTCCTGACAGTTGTTCTGAGTCATGTTTGATCTACTTATGTACTTAGTTTTAGAATTTTATGAAAAGTTATGAAATGTTAAAGTTTTGAGTTTTTGAATCTTAAGTTGTTAAAAAGTGATTTTTGTACCAACTGGAGCTACGAGTCTTTGAATAAAATTTTGCTGGTTCTATTAGCTCCAATATGTGAAATTTTGTCTAGGAAAGTTATTGTTTTCGAATTTGGAGTTATTTTGTGGATTTTGGGTCTTATGTTGGAAGTCTGACATAAATTGAATAAGATTTAACTTTGATGAATATATGAGTTCTAGTATTCCAATTGGTTTTTTGATGATTCCATTAGATTCAACAGGTAATTTTAGGCCTAGGAAGAGGTTCAGTATACTTTTCACAAGTTTTGAGGGCATTTTCATCTTTTGAGCCTTACGTTGATTTAATTATGATTAAATGAATTGTGAGTCAAAGAGACCTCGACTCGTGTTCTAATGATTCTATGAGTTTGAAATGACATTTTCAAGATAATAAAATATTTGGTTTGTGTTCAAAAAGTGCCAAACGAGTTTTAAGTGAGTTTTTACTTGGATGCTTTGATGCTATTTCAGCATATTATGACAAATAAAGGGTTCATTATTAGTTTGAAAAATCAAAATATTAATTCTAAAACTTCTGAAATTTTGAGCATGAATTATAAGATTGATCTGCATAGTTTGGTGCATTTTCGCTAGTGGAGATTGGACTTTTATCACAACATATGAAATAATTATTTATCAAGTAGAAATGAGATTTGATTGGAAAAACAAGTACAACATTAAGTTTTGATTGAAATAATAGGTCATTTTGTTATTGTATGCAGAAGTTATGACCTTTCTAGTAAGGAATTAACTATTGTTCTAATATAAAAACACAATTGTACTGATATATAAAATTTTAGACTATGTTTTTCTAGTATTTTGAGTATATTGGGAGTCTTAGAGCTTGAAATAGAATGATCCTTGCAACATTTTTCTCGATTTAATATGGGGTTTAGTTTCTGATCGTCATTCCAGATTCTCTCTGACTTTTTTCTCTCTATCCGTAAATTTCTTGGATAAAATTGGAATTTTATTCACTTAGACTTTTTTTTTATGAAAAAGGTATATTTAGGATCCTTATATTATGGATAAACTAATTTTGGTATAAACAAGTTAATTAAGGAATTATTTTCATCGTCTTAACCACGTATAAATTGGGGTTTCTCCGATAAAGTTAAAATTTGATAAGTTGAGGATTTCAAGGTCGATTTTAACTCTTTTTTCTTTTAGTCAAATTTCATATTTAAACTTTGCTAAGTATGAGTAAGGTATTTCTCAAAAAAATATTTTAGATTTTAGTTGGAGTTTTGTATTGAGTATCTAAAATTTTTCTCAAGAACTTTCAATTTTGACAAATTGATAATTACGAATTGATTTTAACTTCAATTTTAAATTGATTTTTACTGTTCATTTGCAAATGCTTTGGGTAACACAAATGTGCATAAATTTTAATTTTGCCTTTATTTTGCTATGCAATTTGGGGGCTGATTTGGGTTTGCTTTTCCAAAAGTATGATTTGAATATAGTTATTCTTGTATTCTTACTGTAATTCCATATTTAAATATATTTTATTGAATCAAAGGTTCGGCAAAAGAGAAAGCTAAAGTGTTGGAGTAGATTCTTGATTGATTTGAGCCAAGTAAATTTCTAATCCGTAGTTGAGAATGTTGAACCTTGTAGTCTTTTTTTATGTATGTTAGGAAATAACGGGGGTTTGATTATGGGATAAACTCTTCATGAAATGAACTAATATTAAGAGAGGGTAGTAACATGACAATGTGATTTGGTGTGGTAATGTGATTTTTGAATTGGAAAACTCACTTAAGTATTGTGAACCTTTATTAATTGAGATCATTGTGAATGATTAGATGGAATTGTTCTGAGGACTTCATCTCATACTCATGTATTCAATGTGTATGTTATTTGCATTAGTGTGAAAAATGATTGAGATCTACTTTTGAAAAATGTCGAAGGAAAATGATTCTGGCAAGGTATGGAAAAAGATTTCAAAAGGAAATGACTCTGGCTAGATATGATAGTGCCCAAGGGACATGATTATATGGTCCTTCTGTAGGTCCCATAGGTTTCGTCCTGCTAGTCAGTGAATGTATATCGTAGGACAAACATGCATCACACTATTTCAAATTTCATTGCGTAGCGTTTCATACCATCTGATTACCATAATTTTTTACACTTCTCTGATGTATGTGTTACTTGATGAGTTTGACATGTGTACACTGTCTATAGATGACGTACCTTGGATGATTTATTATTTGGATTGTAAACTATTTAAGTTGGGCTAATTTTAAATGTAGGTTTGTAGTTGTGGAGGTTCGATTGGCTGTCCAGGATACTTTTATATTGTTGATTTCTTTACTTTGAATTTGGTATTTACTTGCTCAACACTATATTGTTTTAAACTCAGCCTTTGCTTCTACACCTATGGAGGTGGTGAGTCTGGATCCTCTTGACTTCTCTTTCTCTCTTTACTTGGAGCGAGCATCAGGCTTGTCTTGAGAGATAGGAACTTGTCTCTTAACGGACTCTTAGGACTTCTTACTTTATATTGTTTTTTTATCTACTTGAGAATCAAGGATAGGTTACTAGTCGCTCTTTATACTTACTTTTCTTTTCTATCCTGTCTTTCATATCTAGTTTATTCTGCTTATGAGTTTTTGAGACGAGACTTCTCAGGAAACAACCTCTCTACCTCTATGAGGTAGTGGTAATATCTGTGTACATTCTACCCTCCCTAAATCCAACTTGTGGGATTTGAGACTTGTAATATCTTTCATATACTCGTATATAATAAAGACTTGTAAATATGATACCAAACTAAAGTTGATTATATACTTGTGATTCCTTTCGGCTGCCAGGGATACTTTTGTATTGTTCATTGCTTTACTTTGAATTTGAAACTCACCAATTGCTTCTACACCAATGTAGATGGTGAGCTTGAATCCTCTTGACTGCCCTTTCTCCATTACTTGGAACAAGCATTAGGCTTGTCTTGAGAGTAGCAACTTGTCTCTTAGCAGACTCTTAGGACTTCTTACTTAATATTCTTTTTTATCTACTTGAGAATCAAGGATAGCTGAGACTTGTAATTTCTTTCTTATACTCATATACAATAAAGTCTTGTAAATGTGACACCAATCTAAAGTTGATTATAGACTTGTGATTCCCTTCTTGAGTTGTTTATACTTTAATAGATTGTTAATTCAACTTTAATTTTGCTTTATTATATTATATCGATGTTTATGCTTACTTGTCTTGGTGAGTTAAAGCAAGTTCCATCACACCCAAGTTCGGATCATGACATTTTAGTGTTAAAATTTCTCTTAGATTGTTTTAATAAAAGCTAAGCAAGGCCCATTTATTAATATTAAAATACTCTGACATCAAAATTAGTCCGAAAACGGCCCAAGCCAATCTAAAACTAAAACAAACAAATAAAGAAAACAAAAAACAAAAAAAATAAAGAATAAGAGAAAAGTTCCAGAGTCTTAACATCTTCTATGGGATCGAACCGGACCCTCCTCCAATGTCTTATATTGCAAGGCTCTGTACATTGGAAATCATAAACCTAAGGCCTAAAAGTGAAAATTTTTGGAAAGTTGCACAATGTGCTAAAAAAGAGACCCACCACAGCTACGCATTGTGGAGTGCACCACTAGCCGTGGTAGGCCATTATGTAGTCACCCTGATAGATTAAAATGGAGAGGAGATGACTGCAAGGCCCTCCATTGCTCGTAGACCCTACCACGAGCTATGGTGTAACTCATGGAGGGCACCCCTCCCAGGACCAAGTCACCTTCTTCACCATGGAGTCCACCATGAGCTGTGGTGCATACCAAGAGCCATGGTGGTTCACGTGGTGGGGCTCCTTAGCACATAGGAAAAAGGCCACTAACCATGATACCCCATACGGGCTGTGGTGCAGAAAATGGGCCGTGGTGGGCCCTCCATCTAGGGAGTCTACCTAGGAGAAATTTAATGTTCATCAAGGATATTTGGGTCATTTTCTATTTAATATTCAACGTATTTTGATGATTTTTGGACCAAATTACTTCCTATTAACTACCCTAGGGTCGTCACAACCTACTTATTCTTATCCAACTAACAAAATCAAAATTTCTCTCTCTAAAACTACTCTTAAGTCTTCTTCCTCCACTAGTTAGAACTCCATTGAAGATCAAGAAATTTGTTCCAGTATTCAAGGCTAATTCCTCTAAATTTCACTAGTTTCTACACTTAGGCATGTGAATTTTCATCCATAGCATCTTCCAGTTCTTACTTGATTTCAAGTATGAACTTCATGGGTTTTACCTAAGTCTCTTTCAATTGCATGAATTATGTCTATATTTACATTTGCTTACCTAATTAAGTATGACGTGCCATAAATCGCATGATTTTTGATGTTTTTAAAGTGATTTCTCTACAAGGCGATTAGGAATTTATGAATCTACATTATGGCTTCTTATGCTTATGATTCAAATTGATATAATTCTTCATAATTATACATGACCTTCATGAATTTCATGTTTCAAAGTTGTTTTGGATTTAAGCCCACATGATTTACCTATTCTTTAAAGAATCAAGATCATGAATGTCAAAGACTTCATCCAGGTTTATGAAAGTTATTTAATTATGATTTATAAAGTCCCTTTCATGAATGAATGAATGATGGACAAATAAATGAATTAATGTTTGGTGAAAGGACGATTCTCACCTAATCATAGATTCATGTATGGAAGGAGAATCCTCAAATTGATGAATTACCCATGAATTTTATGAGCTATTCTTTATGAATGATGGCTTTTAATAACTCCAAGATACAATTGATTTTTGAATGATTATGATATTATGATTTACTGTTCTATATATTTGACTTATCACCTGAAGGCTTGAGGCGGGGTTTGCTCCGGTTGACATTAAGATTATCTATCGAAGGGAACCTTAGTAGCAACCTCTTGTTTAAAACTATGTGCCACCATAGATTGCCTTTTTAGACTAGGATAGTGGATCCACATTTAGGCCCCGACTACTAGATGAATGAATGCAACATGATGAAGTCTACCTTGGCAAGTAGCTTTTCCCTTTCACAATGTAGGGGTTACATTAGATTCTACGTTATAACTCGCATGATCTTACTGTTAATTATAGTAATCTCCCACAAAATTACTAAGTTACTCTAAAGCTTAGTATGACTTGACACTTTGACCACATAACTTATAATCATGCTTTAATTAAAGATTTTACTCCATACTTATTCTATTGTGGTCTTGCATTCCATGATTTATGCATCAATCTTCTCATGTTATATGTATGTATATCTATATGTATCATGCATTGCTCACGTACTTTGTACGTTCCAATGTACTAATGTATTTTTTCCTACATTGTTTAAAAATGTTCAAGATCACTTTCACCCTACACGCTCTATTGTCTAACTTGGATTGGAAGCTTTTTCTTGATTTGGTAAGTCCTTATGGTTTGAGGGATACCTGATATCGGCTTATTGATGATACTAGTTATCGATGTTGTGTTTTATTATTTTCTTTACTTTTCATTCTGCATGATCTTGGAATATGTCCATATCCCCTGTCTAAGATTGTGATAGAGGCATGTTGGATTTGATGCAAAGGAGGTGATGTTATTTATTTTTTCAACTTGATTACCTTACTTACAATTGAGACTTATTCTTCTCTTTTATTGGCTATAATGTGCGACGCTTATCATACCTTGTATGTGCTTATGTTTGATATGTAAATACCTTGGTTAAATTCCTTTGGGGTGTTGATCTCCGTGTCACACATAAGGCATAGCTTGGGCTATGATAAACTTGATATCAAAGCACAAGGTTTAAAGCATTCTAGGGTGTCCAACATGCCACATTAAATAGAGTCTTATTCATGGGTGTGAAGCGCCATATCTATGCACAAGAGGCTATGCTAGGTTCTAAGAACCTTTACTTCTTTCATGATCTATGTCGTGCCATGTAGTGTACCTTAAGACTTCTTTACTCTAAAGATTTTCGTTGCAATTTTTAAAATATACATCCACGAAGAGCATCTTTGCACTAGGGAAACAACATTGAGTAGGGATAATCTCCTCCAGTCCCTCAAGATCCTCATGATCCTATGGCTGGGTCAGTTATTAATATGGAGTTATGCACCTCCTTGCAAATGGTATCTCAGGTGGTTGCAGCTTAAGCCAACCAAGGTGGAGTTGCTCAAAATATGGGTACCCCAAAAATTAGACTCCAAAATTTTATGAGAATGAATCTGCCCAAATTCCATTTTTCTAATGTGGATAAAGAACTTTCAAGTGTCTATTGACAAAGTCTACATAATTGTGGCTATCCTGAGAGTGTCCCCAGATATGAAGGCCAATCTAGTAGCCTACTAACTTAAAGGCATTGCTAGGGTGTGGTATGAGTAATGGAAAAGTGAGAGAGTTGAATACTTAGGTCCTATTGCATCGGAAGAGATAAAAAATATGTTTCTAGACCATTTCTTCACCTTGGAATTGAGGCAAGCTAAGATCCAAGAATTCATCAACCTCCATTAAAGGAACATGAGTGTGAGTGAGTATTCCCTCAAGTTCCCCATTTTTTCCAAATATGCTCCATTTATGGTTTCGGATCTAAGGGCAACGATGAGTAAGTTCACGACAGGTGTTTCTAATTTGGTGTCCCAAGAATTTAAAACAACTATGTGATTTGCTATCAAATTACAACACATTTGGTGTCTAAAACAAGGGATCTTGAGAGTTCTTAAAGTGACTTTTAGTGTTTTGATGTGTTCTTGTATTAATCTTGTAGAAAAGTTAGGTTGGCATGATTCTAAAAATATTGCAGATTTTGCTGAAACATAGGCCATATGTTACCTCTTACGAGTCATAGCTCATGCTACGAGTCGTAGGTTGTGTCGTAGTAGGAATCAAAGACCACTGTGCTAATCAAAGATATGGACGTTTAGAGATTTATCACATATTCAGAGCAAATTGAGGATGAGAAAAATGAGGAAGAAGGATAGAGAGTCTAAGCAGGCTTGGGTTGATAGTGGTGGTTTCTATTACCAAAGGTCAAGTAAAGATGGTAATGGGAGAGCCCAAGGTGGGAAAGGTAATCTGATCAAGGTGAACCCAATACTTTCACTCAAAGGTTCAACAAAGATAAGGGCCAAACACCAAGGTTTAAGGAGGAGGTTTGGGTGCTCAAGTTGCCCCACTTGTAAGAAGTGTGGGAACACTTAGAAGTGACAGTGTTTGAACAAATTCATATGTACTTTAAGACATAAGAAGTTGGGTCATCACACTAGGAACTTTAGGGGTAGTGGTACTAAACCCAAGGTACAGGAGGTGCAGACGTATATAACCAATCGACAAGCTCAGACAGGTGTTGGTTCTAGATCAAGTGATGGACAATGCCACAAATAGATTCTATATACTCTTTATGTTAGGTAGGATATTGAGGAACTCTCGTTGTGGTTATGGGTATGTTGCAGGTTTCTGACTTTGATGCATATGCTTTACCTGATCCGAGTGTCAATTTATCTTTTGTTACCCCTTATCTTGCCATAAGATTTAATGTGTTTTTTGAAGTATTATTAGAGCCTTTTCTATATATACCCCCATTGGTGATTCAGTTCTAGCTAAATGAGTCTATAGAGATTGTCCCTTGTTGGTCTTGTATAAAATCTCATGCGATCTCATTGAACTTGACATGACTGTTTTTGAAATCATCCTTTGTATGAATTAGTTGCATGCTTCATCTGTGTCTATTGATTGTAGAACTCGTAGGGTCAAGTTCAAATTTCCTAATGAGCTGATTCTTCAATAAAAGTGTAGCAATTCCATAGTTAAGGGTCAACTCATTTCTTGTCTAAAGGCCCATATGTTGATTGCTAAAGGGTGTATCTACCACATCGTAAGGCGATGTCGCCGAAACTATACTTCCCTTTGATGGTATAAGCATCGTAGTCAAAATACCCATATGTTGATTGCTAAAGGGTGTATTACCACATCGTAAGGCGATGTCGCCAAAACTATACTTCCCTTTGATGGTATAAGCATCGTTGTCAAAATATATAAGCTAACAATTGTTAGGGTCGATCCCACAAGGAATATGGTCTAGACCTGGAGTAATATGAGAGGTTTGGATAAATTAACCCACTTATCTCACGAGAAGTAAGTGAACCTCAACTAAAAGCAAGTGTTGTGAATTCAATGAGAGAAGTAACAAGGGTATTGTGTTCCCCATGAATTCCTAACTTGGTATAAATGGATAATTGTAATCTTTTCTAGTGTGTAGCATGCAGAACACGTAAGTTCTGTTTATCAAACCCTTTGATCTAGGTAAAAGGTAAATTTCACTACATGATTTGATCCATCCCCGCAGTGTGACATAAACCCTTACGTTTTGTTCTAGTACAGCCACCACTTGATCCAGTTAGGTTGATTAGACGAGACGAATCACATCAGGTCCTGTTAATTAGTCCCTTATCCCATTCATTACCACCTTGATCCAACAAATAAGAAGTAGGCAAATTCTAACATTGGACATCGTTGAAAATCATTCTTAATGAAGGATTAATTAATACATGGATGCACACTTTTCAAGAAAATGGATTATCCGGTGTTACCTTGTTAGTTCTTCATAGTTCTGATGACTCTAGTTGTAGATTTAGCTATGTATGATCATTGTAGACAAGAAAATCATATTATGGAATAGCATAACAAAACATTTACAATGATGAATTTAAGAACGAGAAATCAAAAATCCTCCACAAGAAATCATGATAATAATCCTAATGTAAAGATAGTAAAGTATGAGTTCTTAAACTGCTTCTGTCCTCTCTTGTATGTCTCCCTCAAAGAAAAACCTATAAAAGCTATTTATAATAAGTGAAATACAAATCCAAAATGAAATAGGAAAACTGGATCAACTTCTATAGACTAGGTTACGGGCCATATGTAACACCACGGCCTGTAGTTGGGTTCATGTTCTACACTTTTCAAAATTAGGCTTTAATTTACGAGACTATCTTACGACTATCTTCTGACTTAAGGCTCGTAGAGGGTTTTGTCTGCTAAACATTTTCGAAACTCTTTAAAACTTGATCCTCCAGGCAAGACCTTATCTACGACCTATCCTCGGACTTATGATTTGTAAGTGGCTTTGTCTGACTATACTTAAGCATTCAGCATGTTCTCTGATCTTCAACCTACGGAAGCACCTACGAGCTTTGAAGAAATCTATGGGTCGTCTGACAGTTCATGGATGTAATAGATGAAACTTGTCCCTTCATTGGATCGAACTCATGAAACCAACTTATGGCTCATGGAGTGAACCACGACTCGTAGAGTTACCAGTAAATCACAAAAAAATTCAATTCTGTAGAACTTTACCCAAAATCATATCAAATCCTATAATCCTGCAAAACCAACAGAAAACACATCAAACCACTAACATCACTTTGAGAACACACAAAATTAAAAGTTTTAAGCATAAAAAATATTGTATTGCAGCAGCACATTAACACCCTCAACTTAAAATTGTTACTTGTCCTCAAGCGATAAACTCAATCTACATAAGTAGTATAACAACACATATACCTTAAACTGATGGAATGCATTATCTCTAAATCAGTCACAAATATCCAAACTAACACATCAATGCACATTAGATAGTCATCAAACAAACCAATGTAGATCGATATGTGTGACAATGTAACTATGCCAAGCAAGGTAACCACAGATAAACCACAATCACTGATTGGCCTAGAATTAGCGATGTAACTCAAGTTCCCTCATAAAAACAAGTCCCATATCTCACTCATGACAGTATTTTCAAATTTGATGCTTGGGACTAATGAAATCCCTCACACTCATAATAGATATTTAGATACTATAGTCAATACAATATGCTTTCCCCTTGATGTGCTGTGAAAATACAGAACATTTGATGCCTAAAACAAGGGATTTTGTGAGTTCTTAATGCGACTTTTTATGGTTTTTATGTGTTTTGTATTTGTTCTTATATAAAAGTTAGGTTGACATGATTTCAGAGAAAAATTGTAGATTTTGCTGAAGCATAGGACATATGAGATCGCCTACGAGTTGTAACCCAAGATATGACTCATAGGATTCTATCGCAGCAAGAAACAGCGACCCAAAACTCAGAAATCTGCTAAGTGGAGGTCACCTCTACGAGGCCATTCTACGAGTTGAAAGTCTCACTATGACTCATATGGGCAAACTCATAACAGGAATCAGAGAGCTAAAATGTTGAGCCAAAAAATTAAAGGTCTAGACCATGAGAGGAGCATACGAGTGTAGCCCAATCAATGATTCATACAATTGGGTCGTACTAGTTGAGTCCAAGATGCCAAGAACCTGATATGAGACCCTGACTACGACTCGTAGGTTACCCTACGAGTTGTACTAGTGAGACGTACTAGCTGCCAACTATCTTTTCTGTGTTAATTTTAGGGTTTTAATGTAAACACTATAAATACATTAAGTTAATATTTTATTAAGAGATTCCAGATTCTATATTTTAGAACAAAGAATTTTCCTTTGAATATTCTCTCAAGAATCTTTTAGCGTTTTAGCTTAGTTTATCATTTCTGGAAAACCCATTTTGGGATTACAAATCTTGCTTTGTAGTCATTGCCAATCTATCAAGCTTTTGGGTTTACAACTTGTGGTGTCTACACTTTCCATTGCTTTTAGTAAAACTCTCAACTATGCCACGCTTTTGCATTTTTGTTGGTTTTGCTTTGGTTATGAGTAGCTAAACACCCACAACTTGGGGTTGTAGGAACCATGGGTAGTTGACTTGGTATGACCTAGGTTTATTGCATTTTTATGATTGGGGTTTTGCATGTATTATCTAATTCCCTTCATATTGATTGTTGTTTGGTGGTGGACAACACCAAACCCCGCCTACTATCATGATCCCAACAAAGGTAGTAATGAATAGAAAAAGGAAAATAGATGAAAGGATTCAATTGATGTGTTTTCCTCTAATCAACCAAGCCTGGCCAAGCAGAGGTTGACTGGGACAATAGGTAACGGTTGGTTGGCACATCGTGGTGGCCGACCAAGCGCTATGGAGAAATTCGACCTTCACCTTCATAAGAGGGCTGAAGAACCTAAGTTACTGTCCTGCATGTGAATCTCCAATTGTAGTTATGTTATCCAGGGAAATTGAGTCAATGAACTATGCAGAACAAAATTTCCAAGTTGTCCCTAAAATTGAGTGTTTCCTTATGTTATAGTTTAGTGATTATTTTATTTTGTTTTTAAATAACAAGCCCTCCATCCCCTCCATTTAGAGATTGTAGTTTTGAATCCTTGAAATGATTAGTAATGAAGTCTTATAGTGAAACCCTGTATTCCCTATGATTCGACCTTAACCTCTGGTTAGGTTAATTGCTGACAGTGACTACTTTCTTATTGGAGCATGAACATCATAAAATATTATGGTGCCATTGTCGGGGAATATGACTAGGTTTTGACTTGAATTCACTATTAGTTAGTTCTAGTGTTGATTACTAGAGTCTCGTGTATTTTACTTTTATTTTTGTTTTTGTTGTTTGATTTTATTTTTAGGGTATGCTAGTTTGTATGCCCAACACAAGAGGCCAAGGCAATCCCTTAGCTCCGATAAATTTGGAGATCTATTGACTCATGAGAAGAATGACTCAAGTGAATAAGGATATCGAGGTTGAGGGGGAAATGAGTATGAATAAGGATATAGGAAGAAAGGAGAATCCACAACTAAGCGGTAACATGCCACAACTTAGGGACTTCAATGAAAACACGTATGGATAGAATCAATATTGATTAAATCCTATGGCCATGGACTTTATCGGTGCAATAGTACTTCCCTCTTTACCGGCAGATACTAAGTTCAAAGTATAAAGTGGGTTTCTCCAAATGCTCCAAAATCGCAAATTATTCATAGGGTTACCTTCAGAGAATCCTCACCATCATCTCTAAAATGTGGTGTTTGTTTGCAAGAGTGTCATGGGTACACAAAATCTTTCTCTTGATGCTACTGGTTTAAGAGTGTTTCTACTGTCATTGATCGACAATGCAACTGTGTGGTTGTTTGAGCTTCCTTCGGGTACTATTACAAGTTGGACTAAGCTTCAGAGAGTATTCCTTGAATGATATTTCCCAAGATCTAAGAAGTTGAAGCTCAAGGATCAAATCAACAACTTTGAACAATTGCCGAGAGACTCTATTAGCATAACATGGGAGAGATTTACTAAATGCTTGAGAATGGTCCCCAATCACAAAATTGTTGATAATGCCTTCGTTGAGATCTTTTATTGGGCACTTGATGACAACAGTCAAGCTCACGCCAACACAATCATAGGAGGCATGTTTCTTGACTAACCTTTTGCATTGATAGCCACAAGAATAGAACAAGTGATTAAGAAAAATAGAGCATGAGGTCAACGAGAGCGTGGTGCGACAAAGAGCTCTTGTGCGGTCAATGCCAACAATGAGTAAGCAAAGGTAAACGAAGTGATCATGGAGCAACTTGCTCAATTTCGCACATTTATGGACTTGGTGTTGAAGCAAAATCAAGCAAGTGTCAGAGCAGTCACTCACCAACCTCCGAAGGCTCCCATCTATGATGATCCATTCTTTGATAAGGATGCATATTTTGTAAGCAACCAAGCGGCGGATTTCCGGAACAACCCTCAAAGGTCCAATTTAAATTATTGGAGGCAAGGTTCTGGGAATCATGGTCGGAACTTCAACTGTGATGGGGTATGTAGAGACAAAAAAGATAGATACTATGAAAGAGAGAGAGTGGCAGAGACTGAATATGGAAGAAGAGATGGCTACAACAATGGTCGTTATGTGCCACCTCATAACTGTGATGCCAGATCAAGTAACTCCAGGATCGAAGAAATGTTTGATAAGTTGTTGAAGAGGGCAGACTACCAAGATGAGACTTTAAAGGGAACGAAAGAAGATTTTTCAAGTATTAACCAAATAATAGAGTCCCACTCGGTGGTGATTAAGCAACTCGAACAACAATTTGGGCAAGTTTCTTTGCAATTGAACTAATACCAAAAGGGCACCTTACCAAGAAATACAGTTCAAAATTCTAAGATTCAATGACGTAGCATGGTGGTCATGGCTCAGAATGACAAAAGCACCATAGATCTTCCTATACGGGTGATTGTGGATGAAGTTGATGAGAAGGGTCTTGGTTGTGAAGTTGTGGTTGAGGGGAAAGGTTCGAAGATTATTTAGATGCAACAAAAAGAGGTAAGGGAGTATGAAGAATTAAAGTCAATACCAAAACCCCCTCCTCCTTTCCCTTGAAGGCTTAAGAAAAAGAAAGAGGAGGGTAAATTTAAACACTTCCTTTCAATGTTGAAGCAACTCTCCATCAACATTCCCTTTCTAGAAGCTTTGGAGAAGATGCTCGGGTATGCCAAGTACATGAAGGATTTGGTGACCAGGAAATGCAGTTTGAGCCGAGAGTTCGCTCAAGAAGTCCAACAATATAGTGCAATTATAACCGAATGCCTTGTTAAAAAAAAGAGGACCCCGGTGTATTTACCATCCCATGCACCATTGGTGATGTTGAGTTCGCAAGAGCATTGTATGACTTAAGAGCGAGCATCAATCTAATGCCTCTTGCTATATTTAAAAAGCTTGGCCTTGGCACTCCTACCCGTTCGAGAATGCGATTGCTTATGGCAGATAAAACCATTAAAAAGCTAGAAGGAATCCTTCTTGATGTTCTTGTTAAAGTTGATAAATTTACCTTTCCTACAGACTTTGTGATTCTACATTGCGAGGTTGATTTTGAGGTGCCCATCGTCTTGGGAAGACCATTTCTAGCCATTAGGAGAGTCCTAATGGATATGGTTTCGGGTCAACTTTGGTTCAGGGTAAATGATTTAGAGGTCCTACTCGAATTTACCAATCCATGAAACACCCGAACGAGTTCAAGGGCGAGGTGTGGAGCCTTGATGACTGTTGATGAAGGATGATGACAACGTCGAGCCACGACATTAAGCAAGGCACTTCTTTGGAGGTAACCCAAGCAATTATTATGATTGTTTGTCTGTTTTAAGTATGTTTAGTTATTGAAATTCATAGGTAGAAGGTGTGAGTTTATTTCAAATTTAAAGACATTGATGCAATTATAATATTTTGAAGGTATATTAGTTTTTGAGACTTGGTTTGCAAGTAAAAATCAAAGAGTTGAAGATATGAGAAAATGACACTTGGAGGAACCTCTACGAGTAGGGTTACAAGTCATAGCCTCCACTATGACTTGTAGTAATGCATGGTAGAGGGAAACAATGAGTATCAAGAGTTGGTACAAACACTACGCGCTAACCTTACGATTCGTAAGTTCCCCTATGAGTCGTAAGTAGGGTTCGTAGTTCCGTTTAAAGAAGATCTCTATTTCGGTACCCAGGTGTGGATTCTAAATTTTCAAAAGTATTAGGTCTGCTACAAGACAGGGACCTATGAGTCGTAGGACACCCTACGACTTGTAGTCAGGGTCTCATTGCCCAATCAATAGGTTTTTAGTTGATGACCCAATTTTCATATAAAAGGGGTCAAAATTAGATTTGACCCCTAATTTCATTCTTAAACCCTAAGTCTGGCGAATCCCCCCAAACCCATCTCTGTATTTCTCTTTTTCGATAAAAATCTTGGCTACCCACGTCATTTTCTGGCAAGGATTCTAGCGAGGACACTATTTTCTGGTGTTTCAGTGTGGTTTTCGAGTCTCTTTTCTTTGGTCAATTTCTCCGATCAATCGGTAAGTCTAGTGGTTAAATTTACCACTCTTTTGTGTTGAGCTTATTCCTTAGATAAGTGTATTCTTAGTTCAACCATGTATAATCATTCCATGTGGTGATTTTTGATCTAGACATGAAACCTAGGGCTTTTATGCTTTGACAAGTCATGTTGTGATTCAAACCTTGTTCGAATTCTTGAGTGGGTAATTATAAATGTGAAGATTATTGGTTCATGGAATGTAACGCTTAATTATTGCCCAAATATTGTATGAATTTTTGTCTAATTTGGAATTTAGGAAGTGTGGGTTTGTTTCATGTGTCTTAACCTGTTGGACTTGGTTGAAATGGTTTGAATGTCACTTGCATCTCTATGGAATGTCTTATCGATATCAAGTGTGATCTTGGAAAGTTTATTGTTTTCTGTGTGATTGATGGAATGTGAAACTAATTTCAATTCTTAGGTATGATGGTTGTTTTACCATTCTGATATCATTGTGGGATTTCTTATATGACAAATATTTTGTATAACTCTTATGTGCCAAGTATTTTTAATTTTGTGCTTAGCTTGTGCTTTATGTGGGAAATGATAGGCACAACTGGTGCCTTCTATTTCAGCTCAGCGGCACTCCTACAACTCGTAGGTTCCCCTATGAGTCATTGTGGTCCCTCATAGCAAGCACCAGTCACCTGTGGTTCCTTCATATTTCTCATGAATGACCCACCTTATGACTCATAGTACCTACTATGACTTGTAGTGAGGGTCTCGTAAGCTTATCTGAGTTCTCAAAAATGTTTCTGGAAAAGGGTACAATCCCAAAATACGACTGTTAGGCCATCCTATGAGTCATAAATGCCCCTCGTATCTTAGTTCAAATTTAATTTTTTTAGAAGTTTTGTTACTATGAGGACAGTGTACGACTCGTAGGTCATCCTACGAGTCATATCTGTACTCGTACCTGCAGACCTGCAATTGCATTAGAGACTTTATGTCTTTTGTTTTATTTTGTTTCTATATTTCAATTTTTGCGTTTCTTATTCTCTGTTATGTGACTCGTTTGATCAAACATCTTGATGATTACATGGGTTGTATGGCTGTTTTCCAGGCACAATGCCTCCAAATGACAAACGATCAATCCAATCCTTTCAATGGAGGTTGATTGACGAATATTCTGAGGTAGAGATATCTGAGGTGTCTCTAAAAGTTCATAGGGTCAGAATAGACACCGAAGCTAATAGACCTCAAACTCGGGCACTTGAAGCACAGACTTCCATGGAAGTCAGCAGTTCCTCCCAGTCTGAAGAGGAGGAACAATAGGGTAACCGAGACGGGTCTGATAGTAGTCTACCACAGGTGACCCCCACACACTCAGGGTAAGAGTCAGAATCTGAGAGCACCTCCCAGACCCAGCAGGATGAAGTCTAGTCATATCCCCTAGCGTACCACAGATAGTGTGTCCCAGGTATAAAGGAGAAATATGACTAGGGAAAAAGCCTAGGGGATAGGGCAAACCAGTGCGACAATTTCATGAAGTGTATAAATTGAATGACTTGGGATTAGATAAAGTGCCTGGATTGGACGAACAATTAGACATACATGGGCTATGATGGACCACATAGCAGTTGGGCAAGTATGCACCTTTCGTAGTCCATGAGTTTTCTGTGGCATATCTTGCTACACTCCGTTGGGGGTTACTAAAGAACAAGAATCCAATTTAGCAACCGAGGTTATGGGTTGTTCCAGTCCGGGACAGGAGAGTTCCTATTTCAAAGGAGACCATTCGACGGGTCTAGTTTTGGCATACTTACAGAGTGCCTCAGTCAATCGCAGAATATAGTGGACCTATTGACAAGATGAGGAGAGCGGTGATTGGGAAGAAAATCAGGTCTAGGACAGAGCTTCTATGAGGGATTATTATCCAGATTTGTGAGGAAGGCTTTGAGTCGACGTGGGTTACAAACCACACAGATCCTATTGTGAAGGCTCAACTCTTTTTCCAGGATAAGTTTTGGTGGTCCATTATTCGTTGGCATATCCAGCCCACTTTCATGGATAACATGATCACCTTGGAGTGGGCTATATTATTAGCCAGCATCTTGGCTGGTCATGAGATAGATTGGGCGCGGATCATCTCAGAGCAGATCCACGAGGTAGCCTTCTGGACAAATACCTCATTGTCATTTCCTGTTTTGATTCATCAATTATGTAGTCTAGTGTTTGTTCCTATTGACCCCATCATGACCAGCACATAGAGGCAACACGCACCATGGATCCCAGGCTACTAAAGTCTGATAAGAACCAGTGGCCTTACCAAAAGCAACCTCTCCTATCCAGAGCCATTTCCAGTAGAGCCTTCAACTCAGAGTGTACCTCCAGCTGCTACCAGAACTACTCTAGCTACTACAGGGCCTACTCCAGCTTTGAAGATTAAGTCCATACCATTCACCAACAACAGTTACATTACAGGTTGATTCTCTTACATCTGTTGTTGTTTTTCAGGCATTATTACACAGGGTGGCTAAAGTAGAGTCCAGACTTCAGGATCTATCTGCATGGGTCAGACCTCGGGTTGACCAGATCATACGGGACTCAGAGGAGAGGATGAAGGCATTTGACCGCGATATAGTAGATGAGAGAGTTAGAGTGGTGGATGCCCGAGTAGATGCTTTCAAGGTGAGAGTCTAGCAGAGACATAAGGGCACTTGGCTTGTTGACACAAGTGTGGTGACTGAGGAGTTGGCCAAGTTTAAGGCCGAGTTATTACAGATATTAGAAGCTCCTGTTGCAGTCCCGGAAGTCACACCAGTGGGCTTTCAGGCATTTGATTAGCTAGCCGACCGTCCTCACGTCCATGGGAAAAGCCCCCATTGAGCATGATGATTGTCCAGAGTCAACTCAGAAGAGGTTGAGACCAGAGGAGGAGCCCATATTCGAGGCGGTGGTGCAGGAGTCGCTATTTTGGGAGGTTATACAGAGAGATCGGGGAGTAGCACGCCCTACATGGAGACGGTAGCTTAGGTACTGTTGTGGAGGAGATAGTACCCCAGGACCCCATAGACCAGCCAGAGATCGGTGCTTGATGCACCGTGATGTTGGACTTCTTTTGACCCTAACTCTTAATTTTTCATTATGGATAATTTGTTTTATTGCTAGACAATCTTTCTATTATGTTGGTTTTCGGATGTGTTTAAACATTTTTATGTTCAATGTTGTTTTTACTTATATAGTGGATGTTAGTTTTTTATTTTTAATGTATGTATGTATGTATGTATGTGT
>JAABOM020002391.1:0-60280 GCA_011800125.2 Solanum clarkiae
GATGTCTAGCACCCTTTTGAAACCTACCTTCAAAATGGGCCCTCTTGGCCTCATGACACTTCCTCTTTCTCAACTTTACTTCCTCTACTTAGTTGGCATAAGTTCTCAACTGAGACAAGTCCATATCACTAATTAGCAAAGCATATCGACATTCTTCACTTACCAAGTCGGAAACCCCCATAACAAACTTATTCATCCTTGACCTAGGATCGGCCACCAAGTGAAGGGCATACTTTTAAAGTTGATTGAAATTGAGGGCATACTCCCTCACACCCATAGCACCTTGTTTCAAGTTCACAAACTCTACCAACTTTGCTTCCCTAAGCTCACGAGGCAAGAACCGATTAAGGAAAGGCAATTTGAATTCCTCCCAAAGCACCACATGGCCATTACCTTTCTCACTATTCCATTGATCATACAAAATTTAGGCTATCCCCTTGAGTTGGGATGCCACCAACTCTGGCTTTTTGTTTGGCCCAACACCCATGATAGACAAGCTTTTGTATACCTCATCAATGAACTCTTGTGGATCTTCGTCCACCTTGCACCCATGAAAAATTGGAGGATTCATTCTCATCAAGTCTCTTACCCTAGCTCCCAGGGAAGTAGCATGAGGGGCTTGGGTCCCTTGTTGGACATGGTTGGCCACCACTTGGGCATGTATCGTGGGGGTATCCTGGAGCTCACCATTGTTAGGTTAGTCCTCGAGAGTTTGGGAACATCTTCCTCTAGTGTTTGGCATGATCTAGCATAGCAAAGAACAATCGTTAGGGGGAAAACTTATCACAAATCTATAGCTTGACTTAGGAACATAAAGAAGGGAAACATTTCCTAAAATGCCTTATAGCCTCCTACTCATAGTCATGGCGTGCTTCACAACCATGAATAGGACTCTATTCGATGCTGTGTGTTATACTCCGAGGATTAATCAACCTAGTCTCTGATACCAAGTTTGTCACGGCCCAAGCCTAGGGCCTAGACATGACACGGTGAATGGGGAACCCGAAGGAATCCCAAACAAGCCTCCTAACTTGTCATTACTCGTCCTTTGTCACGGAAGCATACAAAGACATATCAATTAAAAATAGGGGCAATGGGGCTAAGGGAAAATTGGCACAAACACCATATTTAAGAAACAAGAGTCAAAGCTCATACATAGATTTACAACATGTCCAACAAGCACCTTCAATACATAGATAGAGTCGAGGCCAAGAAAAAGCTACCAGGCTCACCCTCATAGTCAAATAGACCATAAGAAAGTGTCTCAATACATAGATAATAGCAACATAGACTAAGGTCCATGAATTAGAGTACACACCAACTAACATTGAGTAGAACTAATCTAGCCATGTGGTGGAGGAGGATGATCAATTTGAGCATCGATCCCTACATGGTGATATCATATAGGAAGAGTATGCATTAGTACGTTTTAATGTAATAAGTATGTGGGCTGTAATGCAACAACAGATAGAAATCATACTCAAAATGCATACATTAAACAATAGGCATAGTATAACGATATAGCATATATGATAATTCATAAGTAAAACATGCTTTTAGTAACCTATGCTCATACAAGAAATCATAAGTGTAGAAGAGACCAATCTAGAATACTAACTTGGTTGGGAAATGTCATTCACACCTGGACATCCTAGTGGCAAGGCACACACCCCTCACATGGTCGATGCCATTCATACCTGGACACCCTGGTGGCAAGGCACACACCCCACATATGGTCAATGCCATTCATACATGGACACCCTGGTAGCAAGGTAGACACCACTCACATGGTCGATGCCATTCACACTTGGACACCCTGGTGGCAAGGTACGTACCCCTCACATGGTAGATGCCATTTACAACTGGACACCGTAATAGCAAGGTACATACCCCTCACATGGTTATCCGGGCTCCTATACCCCCGGATTGGTCATGGTCTAATGCAAAACATTATATAAAACATATATATCATGTACATAAGCTCATTAGATTATCATAACATCAATCATGTCATATCTCATGCTTTGGACCTTTAATTCCTCAAGAAACCATAACTAGACATTTTATCAAACACCTTCATGGTGTGTAATGGAGGTAAAATACCATGCAATTTGAAGATGAAATCATGCAAGAAAATCTATAGTAAAACCATCAATCAATACCTTGCAACACCTCAAAGACATTCACACCAAAACCCCTCATATTAGATCCAAGTTTTAGAGCTCAAAATATGCTAAAACAATCATACTTCCATGAACTAAAATTATTGTGCAGTAAATTTCTCAATATACATGACCCATATGAAAAATCAACTTTAAATTATGAAATATTAGTAAAAACAAGGCTTAGGCACTGTTCAACACTATACACCTTAGCTTGTAGATGGACTTGGTAATGATAAGAGATGGAGACTTGAAGACTGAATGATAACGTTAAGGAGAACCTTAGCTTGGAGTGAGGTTTTGGGAATTGAGTTTGGGGGTGAAAATGTGACTAAGTTCTTGAGGGAGTATTGGGAAATATTTTGGGTAATATGAGAGTGAAATATGACTAAGTATGTGTAAAAACACGTATAGGAGATTTTAGGCCCAAGACTTAATGTCTTAGACCGAAGCTAAAAATAGAGTTCCAAAATACATAGGGGTGTATCATGAGGGGGACACGAAAACCCCTTTGAAAATTGATTTTTGAAATTTTGTACTTGCTAAATCTTTGCTCTTATATCGGGGTTAGACCCTTTTCCCCCTAATTTGGACCCCATGAATAAGAATCAAAGGTTAGATTTTCGAAACCACAAATGGATTTTTATATATATGGAAATTAATATTCTAGGCATTTCGAGGCATCTTTTTGGGCACTTCTTGGGGTCGTTTCGTCACCAATCATATGTCTCCAATAAGTCTTCTCCCAAAAAGATCTCAACTTGAGACAAAGAAGGTGGCTAGAACTTCTTAAGGATTATGATATGTGTGTGCATTATCATCCTGGTAAGGCTAATGTTGTGGCGGATGCTTTGAGTAGGTTATCTATTGGTAGCCTAGCTCATATTGATAGTGGTGATAAAGAGGTGGCTAAATAGGTCCATAGGTTTGCTAGGTTAAGATTTAGGTTGGGAGAGGTTGATGATGGTGGTGTTGTTCTTGGTGATGGTTCTAAGTCTTCCTTGGTTGATGAGGTGATAGCAAAGCAAGATCTTGATTACTCCTTGTTAGAATTGAAGTCCTTGGTGAAAGAGGGCGAGGTGAAGGTTTTCTCCCAAGAAGGAGATAGTGCCCTTAGATACCAAGGTAGGTTGTGTCTACCTTCTCGTGATGGGTTGAGAGAAAAGATCCTTGATGAGGCCCACAATTTTACCTATTATAATCACCTCTGGTCTACTAAGATGTATAGGGATTTGAGAGAGGCGTATTGGTGGGAAGGCATAAAGAGGGACTTTGGTTGCCATAGTTGCCAAAAAGCCAAAGCCGAACATCAAAGTCATGGTGTCCTAAAGCAAGACATAGAGATTCCTACTTTGAAGTGGGAAGAGATTAATATGGATTTTGTGGTTGGGTTGCCCAACACTAGAAAGGGTTTTGATTCCATATGGGTTGCAGTTGATTGGATGACAAAGTCGGCTCACTATATACCGGTCAAGACTACATACGGGGCTGAAGATTATACTAGGTTGTACATTCATGATTTTATGAGGTTGCATGGGGTTCCTTTGTCCGTCATATCGGATCGTTGTGCACAATTCACTTCATACTTTTGGAGGTACTTCCAAAGAGGTCTTGGAACTAAGGTAAAGCTTTGTATAGCCTTTCACCCTCAAACAGATGGCCAAGCCAAAAGAACAATCCAAATGCTTGAGGACATATTAGGGCTTGTGTATTGGAACTTAAGGGTGGTTGGGATGAGCATCTTCCATTGATTGAGTTTGCATGTAACAATAGCTATCATTCTAGTGTTGGTATGGCTCCTCTTGAGGCTCTCTATGGTAGACGTTGTAGATCATCAGTTGGGTAGTTTGAGGTTGGAGAGGTAGCCTTATTAGGTCTAGATCTGGTTATGGATGCTATGGAGAAGGTTAGGATGATTAGAGAAAGGTCGAAAATAGCCTAAAGTCACCAAAAGTCTTATGTTGATGTGAGGAGAAGGGATCTTGAATTCAAGGTTGGTGATTGGGTTTATTTGAAGGTGTCAACCATGAAGGGTGTGGTCTATTTTGGTAAGAAGGACAAGTTAAGCCCTAGATATATAGGTCCTTATAGGGTGATGAGAAGGATTGGTAAGGTGGCCTATGAGTTGGATTTGCCTAGAGAAATGGAATTGGTTCATCCGGTCTTTCATGTGTCAATGTTGAGGAAGTGTGTGGGTGATCCTAATGTTATTATGCCTTATGATGTTGTGACGGTAGCTCAAGACAACTTGACATATGAAGAAGTTCTAGTAGAGGACTTGGATAGGCAAGTAAAGAGGTTAAGGAACAACGAAGTTGCTTCTGTTAAGGTTTTCTGGAGGAACCAACACTTCGAACGTTCTACTTGGGAGGCCAAAGTGGATATGCAAAAGTGATACCCTTATATTTTCCACTCAGCTAAAGCCTAAGGTATTGATCTATGTCCTGTATATGATCTCAAGTCTTAAGTTCAGCCCTCATGTCATTGCATACGTTCATGTTTAAATTGACAAGTTCATGGATTTTACTATGTTGAGATTTTTTAAATGATGTTTAAGTGCATTATTTAAAATTTATATGGGCTGAAATTGTCATGTTTGTATCTCTCATATACGTTTGTTTGACATTTGGGCACGAATGTCCCCAAGGGGGAGATATTGAAACGACCCCAAAAAGTTCTCAAAAATGTGTCTCGGAAGTGCCCGAAATCGTAATTTCCATATATATCAAAATTCATCCGTGATATCAAAAATTTGACTTCATATTTTTGTTTAGGGGGTCAAATTGAGTGGGTAATAGGTCAAGCCCCAAGTACATTCTCAACCCACTTTACAATTTGGACTCAAACTAAGTGAAGGAAAAAGAGAAAAGTGGGCAGCTAAGGCCCATCAAATTGGAACCCAATAAGGCCCAAGTAAAAAGGAAAAATAGGTTCATTATTCACTTGAGAAACTAAGTCTTAAAATATAAAAGAATGTCGGCCAAGAGTATCCCTTTAAAAGGGATTAAAAGTACCTTCTTTAATTCATTTAAACTTGAACAAAAATCTTATTTTCGAAGTTCCTTTTTGCTCTCTTTGAACTCATACAAAGTAGCCCTCACTACCTTACTAGGCTACCTAAAGAAGTCCTCAACCATTAAGGTTAAGGAAAATAAAGTTACTCGTGTATCTGGTTATGATTTTTGCATGAAAAATAAGAAAAATAAGCTGGTTATACTTGTGTTGGAATTTTTGGTAGCATGTGTGCTAAATATTGTTGTACACTTTTCTTGTTTATTAAGAGGCTTTTCTTTTATAGGTTGGCTGGATTATGAAGAGTGGTTGATGTTTTTAACAAGTTTTAGTTTTGTAATGATTTAACAAGATTTGTGCACCATTTTTATATTCCTCAAAAATAAGATCTTGTATGCTATCTTAATTATGCTCTTAGTAGGAACTTGTGGGCCGGTAATTGGAAATTGTAATCTCACATCATCCATCCACTTTGGGAATGTTTTTGGACTGTTTTTATGCGTAAATATTTTGGGGATAGTTCGGTTGAAGTTGGAACAGGTTTGGATTATTGACGTCGAAATATAGCGAAGGGACATAATATTATGCTGCCAATTTGTGTGTTGTCTAGAGTTGTTACATATTGTACCTTGTGATCTGTTGTGAGCCTTATATGGGACTAAAAAAAGTTGGATATGAAATGTATATGAGAATGTGTATTAGAAAATATGATTAGAAGTGGAAAGGTTGAAAGAATACTCTTGGGTTTATAATTACAAGCTTGCTGCCTGAGTAGTATTTTTATGAGATTAGACTTTCAAGACGTTTGTATTAGCTGCTAATACTAGTTTTATCAGCTATTATCATGACCCAAGCCTAGGGCCTAGACGTGACATGGTGAATGAGAAACCCAAAGGAACCCCAAACATCCCTCTTATCATATCAATTAAACATCCTTCGTTGAGGAAGAAAAATAACGACAACAAGAGACATAAACAAGGAAAAAGGGACTAAGGGAAGTCTTGATATTTATAAAGCATAAAAGACTCAAAGCTCATAGCATAAGTATATCAATTGTTCTAACAGCACCTCTAAACACAGATTGGAGCGGGGGCCAAGATACTCTCTGGGTTCAACCTCATAGTATCAAGTGTTCAACATAAGGGAAATAACGAAAAGGCAAGAGTAACATAGATAGTGACCCTGAACTTGAGGACTCACCAAGGCTTATCTCCAAACACCGAACTATCCACGTGGAGGATGATCAAGAGGTGCTCTGATTCCTACGTCACAACATCATTTAGGCATAGAGTATGCATTAGTACGTTTGAATGTACTAAGTACATAGGATGCAATGCAACAAGACTTGGGCAACATAGTCAAAATGCATAATCATAAGTAATGGATAAGTGTAAAATCAATATGGCATGCATGATCAATGCTTATGAAAAACTTGTTTGTAAATAATATAACTTGCAAATATAGATCACATGTGTAGGAAGAGACCATATCTACATAGCCCAAGCAAACTATCACTTGAACTCCAGGGCATGCCAGCCCCTTGGAAGGTGATTGAGGTACATACCCCTCAATGTGTTAGTATGGGCATGCCACCCCCCGACAATGCGATTGAGGTACATACCCCTCAATGTGGTAGTACGGGCTCACTATCCCCAGAAAAGGTGATTGCGGTACATATCCCTTAATGTGCTAGTACGGGCATGCCACTACCCGATAAGGTGATTGAGGCTTGTCACCACCTCAACAAGATGATTAGGCATGCCACCCCACAACAAGGTGTGGTCAACTCACAACACTATAGATACTTTTCACAAATTCAATGCATACATACAATCTCTTAATCATCATAACGTCACTAGACTTGTAAACCATGCAATAGATCACTAACACTCAAGAATCCTTGTCAAAATATTTTATCAAACACTTGGTGGCTGTGTAATGCTAGTTGAAAATCATGCAATTCAAGAGTGAAATAATAAGAGAAAACTCTATCTAAGTCAACCTGCCAACACATAGTAAAACCCTCATGTAAGATACCTTGAAATCCATCATCAAATATCATAATAGATCACAGTTTCAGAGCTTAAAACATGCATAATCTCCATAGAAAAACCAATTCATAGTATAAGCTTGGAATAGATAAACATGCATAAAGCATTAACATTTCACCAAACCGCAACAAAATTTATAATCAAAATGCACAATAAGAGATACTCATAGATAATATAACTTGAATACATGCAATTTTCATAAAAAAGAAGATTGGCCACCATGGGTGAAAGAACCCAATGTTTGAAACCCACATACCTCAACCTTGGATTTTCTTGATGTAGTCTTGAAAGAGACTTAAGCTTGAATGGAGTTCGTGTGATCCAGAATTAACCTTGAGACACTTGAATTTGGATTAAATATTTGGTTAAGTGTTGGAGAGGCTTTCGAGAGGGTTTTTGAGTGATATAGAGTTGAAAATGGCTAAGTATAGGCGTTTTTACTCATAAAAGGGCATGGGACAAGAACCCAAATTTTAAGGCCAAAACAGAAAAATCAAGGAAGTGTAAACATAGCTCCACGACGGGTCCGAGTCGCGGAGACGTCACGGATGCTTACAGTTTCCGAAAATTTTACAAAAATCATTTTTCGCTATGAGTATTCTAAAATCCGTGTGATACCCATTTCCCACTCAATTTTTCCCCCTGATCAAGAACATGAAATCGGATTTTAAATATCACGTATGTATTTTGAGATATATGGAAATTACAATTATGGGCATTTTCGAGGCATATTTTTGGGATGTTTCAATATCTCTTCCTTGGGAATATTCGTCCCCCAACGTCGAAGAAACATACATAGGAGAAGTAATCATAAAGATTTCATCCCGATATTAATGCAACAAATACATTCAAATATCATCTTAAAACTCTCAACATGAATGTCAAAATCACCTTAAACTTGTCAACATAAACATAAATGCATGCAAAATGACATAAGAGCTGAAACATAAGACTTGAAATCATGTAGGGGAGTTAAATTAGTACCTTAGGCTTGAGTAGAGTAGAAGAGGTGTGATATCATTTTCTCATATCTGTCTCGGGTTCCTATGTGGCACTTTCATCTTGTTGGTTTCTCCAATGAACCTTGACGGAAGCTACCTCCTTGTTTCTCAACCTCTTCACTTGTCTATCCAAAATCTCCATCGACACCTCCTAATAATTCAAATAATCTTTTACCACACCCACAACATCCAAAGGTACAATAGCACTTCGGTCACCTATACAGTTTCTCAACATAGATACATTGATGACCAGATGAACCATATTTATATAAATGGGCAACTCCAACTCATAGGCCACTTTACTAATCCTCCTTAACAGACCATAAGGACCCACAAATTTTGGGCTAAATTTACCCTTCTTGCAAAATCGGACTACACCCTTCATGGATGAGACTTTCAAGTAAACCCAATCACCAACCTTTAACTCATGATCTCTCCTCCTCACATCAAAACAGGACTTTTGTCTACTTTGGGTTGTTTTTAATCTTTCCACTTATCAAATTCACCTTTTGTAAGGCCTCCATGACCAAATCAAGAACTAGAAAATCCATCTACCCCACTTTAAACCACCCAACCAGGGATATACAATGTCTACAATAAAGAACTTCAAAAGGAGTCATACCAATACTTGAATGATAACTATTGCTGTAAAAAAATTTAATGAGTGGAAGATGTTCGTTCCAACTACCCCTAAACTACAAAACCCAAGCTCTAAGCATATCCCCAAGAGTTTGGATGATCCTCTCATCTTGGCCAACCATTTGAGGGTGAAAGGTCGTGCTAAGCTTAACCTTGGTACCAAGTCCTCTATGAAAGGACCTCCATTAGTGTGAAGTGAATTGAGCACCACGATCCGAAATGATAGACAAAGGCATCCCATGCACTCTAACCAACTTATATATATACAACTTAGCATAATATTTGGCACCATAAGTAGTTTTGACTAGTAGGAAGTGACCCGACTTTGTCATTCTATCCACAATAACCCAAATAGAATGAAAATGCTTTCTAGTCTTAGGCAACCCAACCGCAAAATCCACATTGATTTCATCCCACTTCCAAGTAGGAATCTCTACATCTTTGGATAGGCCACCCAGCCTTTGATGTTCGGCTTTAACTTGTTGGCAATTGTGACATCCATATATGAACTTGGCAATGTCTCTCTTCATACTACCCCACGAATACACTTCCCTCAAAACTCTATGCGTCTTTGTGGAACCGAGGTGGATAGAATAGGAAGAATTATGAGCCTCATCTAAAATCTTTCTTTCTCAAGTCCTCAACACTAGGCACAGACAATCTACCTTGGTACCTAAGGGAAATATCTCCCCCCTTGGGAGAAAACTTCCTTTACCATCTCTCACCAAGGCCATCAACCCTAGCAAGATGGGATCAGGATCTTGTTTTGCCTTTACCTCCTCAATCAAGGAAGACTTAGAACTATCAACAACCACTACACCACCATTATCAACTTCCTCCAACCTAACCCCCAATCTAGCAAACCGGTGAACCTCTCTAGCGACCTCCTTGCCACCATCATCAACATGAGCTAAGACTACCCATAGAGACCCTACTTAAAGCATCAGCCACAACATTAGTCTTTCAGGGGTGATAATACACACTCATATCATAATCTTTAAGGAGCTCTAACCACCTTCTTTATCTCAAGTTAAGATCTTTTTCGGTGAACATATATTGGAGACTCTTGTTGTCGGTAAACAAATCAACATGAACCCTATACAAGTAGTGAAGCCAAATTTTTAAAGAAACTACCACGGCCGCAAATTCAAGATCATTGGTGGGATAATTCTTCTCATACACCTTATGTTGTCTAGAGGCAACGCTATCACCTTACCATTTTTCATCAAAACAGACCCTAAATAAATTTTTGAGGCATCAGAATATACAACAAACCCTTCCAACCCTTTCGGTAGAGACAAGATGGGAGCAGACACAAGCTTATGTTTTAAAGTTTGGAAACTCTTTTCACCCTCATGGGTCTACACAAATTTCGCATTTTTTGTCTCAACTTAGTAATGGAAGAAGTAATAGAAGAAAAGCCATTTACAAACATCCATTAATAACCTGCCAAACCTAGGAAGCTTCTAATGTCTGATGGAGTCAAATGTCTAGGCCAATTTCTAATCACCTCCGTCTTCTAAGGATTCACCCTAATGCCATCATCTGACACCACATGCCCCAGAAAAGCAATCTCTTTCAACCAACATTCACACTTTTAATATTTTGTATACAATCTCTCCTCCCTCAAGATTTACAACACCACCCACAAGTGATTCACATTCTATTCCTCACTATTGGAATAGATCAAGATATCATCAAATAAAAACTACCACAAACAAGTCAAGGTAGGGTTTAAAGACCCTATTTGTAAGATCCATAAATATAGTCGGTGCATTAGTCAACCCTAAGGACATAACCACAAACTCAAAGTGCCCATACTTAGTCTGGAAAGCCATCTTAGGAATGTCACAATCCCTCACTTTCACTTGGTGATATCCGGACCGAAGATCAATCCTAGAAAAGTGACTTGCCCCTTGAAGTTGGTCAAAATGGTCAGTTGTTATTGGTAGAGGGTACATATTCTTTATAATGACCCTATTAAGTTATTGGTAATCAATGCACATTTTAAGAGAACCATCCTTCTTCTTTACAATAACACTAGTACACCCCAAAGTGATTTTGATACTCATGTTGGGATTTTGTAAAAGGTGTTTCAAAGTATATCGTTGCATTCTTGTTGGGGCTTATCTTCTTATGATAAATATTCTCTTGTACATTTCTTTCACATTCAGGGACAAATGTTCCAAGGGGAGATATGAAACGACCCCAAAAGTGTGCAAAAATCTGCCTCAAAATTGTCTGGAATAGTAATTTACATATATCTAAAAATACATTTGTATTTTGAAAATCTAACTTTATATTCTTGCTCAGGGGGTCAAATTGAGTGGTAGATAGTCTAACCCCGTTGTTTAAGAAACCAAATCAGATTATGTATTTTTTCGATTTTTAAGAAACCAAATAAAATTATGTATTTTTCAAGAATACAAAAAATAGTGTCTCAAGTGCGCTGCTTATATTTTTGAGTCTGGTTTTTTTGTACTCGGTCCAACACTTTTAAGTCTTCGTCCTAAGGGTCCCTATACACGAAAATACATGTAATTGGCCCTATTGTACCCTTATTTCATCAACTTTCCCCAGTATCCTCTCAAACATAGACTCATATTTCATCTTAAATTCAAGTCCCAAAACTCAAGACCAATCTTGAGGATTTCATAAGGATTTCATTCAATTTTCAAGTCTTCATCTCCAATTTATCTCAAATTTATCTCCAAAGCTAAGGTATGTAATTTTTTTTCATGATCTCCTTTCACCCATGATATCCTAGCTCTCTTTACTCAAAAATTGCAAGATTTAAAGTTTATTTATTAATGGATCTTATCAATTATGAAAATCACTGCACACTTAGAATTTATGAAATTGTGACTGTTTTGCTATGTTTTGGGCTATGAAGCTAAGATCTATTATGAGGTTTGACGAAGGGTTTTGATATCTATTGTTTGAGGGTCTTACCAAGTATATATTGAAACTTTTACACTAAATTTACTAGCGTGATTTCACTCTTGAATTGCATAGTTTTACACTAGCACTAAACACCCTTTATGTGTTTGGTAAAATGTTCAGGTGTGGTTTCTTGAGGAATTGAGGGTCCAAAGCATGTCTTATGAGTTGAATGATTTTATGATGATGAAATGAATGTTTATGTGAGTTATGTTTATTAGAAGTATCTATGTTATTATAAGATGACCACCTTGGTGGAGGGTGTGTTGTCCATCAATCATTGTTAAGGGGTTAATACCTTCCACCTAATTGGAGGGTATGATGTCCATTAACCGGTAGATTGACAACTTGATCACCTAATTAGATGGTGTGATGTCCATTAACCGGCAAGGGGTTGATGCTTTGACCACCTAAATGGAGGGTAGGATGTCCATTAACCATTGTTGAGTAGTTGATACCTTGGCCACCTTGATAAAGAGTGTGATGTTCATCTACCAATTAAGGGGTATATACCTTGATTACCCTCCGAGGGGGTGCCAAACCTTGGATTCTAAGCACTCGTTTCTTGGTCTATGATGATGGTCCCCATCTACGTATGTATTATGATCTATATAAGAATGATTTTACTTCAAGTATTATTTATACATGTCATATCATTACTATGCTATCCATTGTCTATGTTTATGCATTTTGATTATGTTACCTATCTCTTGTTGCATTGCATCCTACAAACTTAGTACATTCAATTGTACTAACGTATACTCTATGCCTATATGATGTTACCATGTTCGAACTGAAGCTCCAATTGGTCATTCTCCTCCTCCACGTGGCTAGTGGCTTCCATTCAAGCTAGTTGGCGACTCCTCATGTCCGAGGGCAATATCTATGTTCTTATACTAGGTATTAAAGACTATATTTCCTTTTGGGTATACTTTGACTATGAGGGTGAGCCAGGTTTCTTGTCTTGGCCCTAGCTAAGTTCTATGTTAAAGGTGTTATTGGACAAGATGTGTATTATGCTTGAGGTTTGACTCACTTATGATATTCAAGCTATTTAAATATGAGTCTCTCTCTCAAAATCCCAATTTCCCCTTGTTTATGTTTCTTATGATGAACTATCTTGCTTCTGCGATCAAGGATGTATGATGATATGTTATGAAACTTGTTTGGAGTTCCTTAGAGTTCCCCATTCACCAATCATGTCTAGGCCCTAGGCTTAGGTCATGACAACTATTGTATCAGAACGCTAGGTTGTTAGATGCTTGGAGTCCAACACACTATGTTGATTAGAGTCTTATTCATGATTGTGTTGTGCACCGCAACTATGAGTAGGAGGCAAGGATTTGCCCTGGTTGATGACTTATGCCAAACAATTGGAGGAAGAAAAGATGAGGAAGAAGAGGGGTAAAGAGGCCAAGAGGCCTCATTTTGAAGGAATGTTTTGGAGTTCTAAGGAAAGAAGAGTTATGGTGCCTTATGCTAGATGCCTAAGGTGTGATAGATGCCATCACAGCTATGCTTGAGAGATACCAATGCTTGTTAGAAGTAGGGAGATGGGTCATAAGATGAATGATTGTCCTCGTAAGTGCAACAAGGGTAAGGGTAGTGAAGTTAATGAAGGGGGATCTCCAAGATGTAAATGGTTCTATGCTCTTCAAAGGAGGCAAGAGGTAAATGGGGCGCTCAATATTGCTACCGGCATGTTAAGGTTTCCTTGACTTAGATGTGTGTGCATTGTTGGGGCCAGTATGCCATTATCTCTTTCTTTATTCATTTGGTTGCTAGTGGGCTTCTTGTGTGCCCTGAGTTGTTATGTGAACCTTTGGTATTTACCACTTGGTTGGGTATATTGTTTCTAGAAAGTTCATTAGTATTGTTCCATGTACATTTTGCATTAGGTCTTGCCTTGTGGCTTGTTGGATTTGATGTGGTTGATTTTGATGTTGTACTTGGAATGGAATAGTTATGTGCATGTTGTGTCTCCTTTGTTGGTAGGACCTGTAGAGTTAGAGTTCCGACTCCCTAATAAACTTGTCTTTGCGTGGGGGGTTGTCAAGTGGTAGCAAAAGAGGTAGGTCCATTCTTTTTCTAAGGTTCAATTGATCTCTAAGGGTTTTCCCATGTTCTTATTGCATAGGGGTCTTGTCTTGTGATCTTGGATGGACTTAGCTTGATGTGTTGGAGCTCTTGGGATAATTCGGACTACTTGCATAGCATGTTTCCACTGAGTGTTGAACTCGTATGATTGTAATATGATGGTTTTGGGTGGTCGATTTGTTGGGTCAACTACAATGGGTTAGTCACTTCGCTAAGATTGATCTTTGGTTCGATTTTTATCCCCAAGTGAGTTTTATTAATATTAGTAGAGTTGTTTGGTTGGCTTATACATCGGTTTGTGTTTATAGGTTTCATGAATAGGTTCTTAAATACCTACCTTGGCATGTTGTGCTTACATCTAATAATGAAGTATTGATTTACTTAGAACTTGTGAATCATTTGAGGGTAGTGGTGCAAGTCTTAGGAAATGAGAGGCTATTTGTTAAATATGATGAGTGTGAATGGTGGGTAACAAGAAGGTGGTTAGAGCTCCTTAAGGATTATAGTATGAGTGTGCACTAATTTCTCCAGTAGGGCTAGTGTTGTGGATGGTGCTCTAGTAGTGTAGTACGTGTGGATAATCATGGCAAAGAGGAGACAAGTGAGGTCCATCGATTGGTTAGATCAGAAGTTAAGTTGAGGGAAGCTGAGAATGGTAGTATCGTGTTCTCAGTAGTTCCAAAATCTTCTTTAGTTTAGGAGGTCTAGTTTAAGCAAGGCCTTGACTCTTCCATTTTAGAGTGAGAAGTTTTAGGTGGAAAGATGGTAGAGTGGAGGTTATCTCCAAGGGGGATATGGTGGTTCATGGCAACAAGTGGAATAGGTGTAGTTAAGGTTAACAAATGAGTTATGGTTGTGAGTCCTTTTAGGGTGTAGAGGAAGTTGGTAAGGTTGCATGTGGGTGGGATTTGCCTAGGGATATGATTATGGTTTGTTCGGCTCTTCATGTTTTTAGGTTGAGGTGATGTATTGGTGGCTCTAGTGCTATAGAACTCTTTAAGATGGTGGATAGATGAGTAGAGAAGTTGACTAATAATGATGTGGTGTTTGTCAAGGACCTTTTTGGTGGAGTCGTCTATTCGTAAGTGTCTCTCGGGGAGCCAGTGTGAGCATGGAAAAGAAATATCCATATCTATTCCGTTCTATTCAAGCTTACGATAATACATCAAGTCCATTTCTATGATTCCAAGTCTTGTATTTCAGCCCCTATGTCATTATATCACTCATGTTTATGTTGACAAGTTTATGTCGATTTTGACACTCGTGTTGGGATTTTGAAAATGGTGTTTCAAAGTATATTGGGTCATTCTTATTGGGGCTGATCTTCTTATGATTACTCTTCTCTTGCACGTTTAGTTGACATTTGGGGATGAATGTTCCCATGGGGGAGACATTGAAACAACCCCAAAAGCGCCCGAAAATGAGCCTCGAAAATGCCCAGAATCGTAATTTCCATATATCTAAAAATTCATTTGTTATTTCAAAAATTTGACTTTATATTCATGTTCAAGGGGTCAAATTGAGTGGAAAATGGGTCCAAACCAAATTTTTAAGCAACAAAATCAAATTATGAATATTTCAAGAATGCGAAAAACAGTATGTCAGGTGAGCCGCTTGTCTGTTTTTTTGTACTCAGTCCAAGAATTTTAGTCTTGAGCCTAAAGGTCTCATACATGAAAATACCTATACTTAGCCTTATTCCACCCTTATATCATCTTTAACTTTCACCAATATAGTCACAAACACTTAGATATATATTTCACCCTAAATTCAAGTCCCAAAACTCAAGATCATTCTTAAGGATTTTATTCAATCTTCAAGTCTCCATCTACAATCTTTCTCAAGTTCATCTCCAAAGCTAAGGTATGTCGGTTTCTTTCATGGGTTCCTTTCACCCATGATACCCAATCTCTCTTTACTCAAAAATGGCATGATTGAAAGTTGATTTATTCATGGGTCTTATCTATTATGAAAATCACTGCACACTATATTGGGGTTTATGAAATTGTGACTGTTTTGCTATGTTTTGGGATATGAAACTAAGATCTATTGTGAGTTTTGATGAACTGTTCTGATGCCTATTGCTTTAAAGTATTACCAAGTATCTATTGAAGCTTTTATATTAAATTTACTAGCATGATTTTACTCTTGAATTGCATTATTTTATACTCATAATACATACCCTCTAAGTGTTTGATAAAATGTCCAAATGTGGTTTCTTGAGGAATTGAGGGTCCATAGCATGTCCTATGAGTTGAATGACTTTATGATGATGAAATAAATGTTTATATAATTTATGTTTATGAGAAGTATCTATGTTATTATAAGATGATCACCTCGGTGGAGGGTGAGATGTCCATCAACCACTGTTAAGGGGTTGATACCTTGACCACCTAATTGGAGGTGTGATGTCCATTAACCGGTAAGGGGTTGATAACTTGACCACCTAATTGGAGGGTGTGATATCCATTAACTGGCAAGTGGTTGATGCCTTGAACACCTAAATAGAGGGTGGGGTGTCCATTAACCATTATTTAGGGGTTGATACCTTGGACACCTTGATGAAGGGTGTGATGTTCATCTACCGATTAAGGGATATATACCTTGATCACCCTCCAAGAGTGTGCCAAACCTTGGATTATAAGCACTAGTTGCTTGGTCTATGATGATGGTCCCCTTCTACTTATGTATTATGATCTATATAAGCATGATTTTACTTCAAGCAACATTTATACATATCATATGGTTACTAGGTTATCCATTGTCTATGTTTATGCATTTTTATTATGTTTCCTATCTCTTGTTGCATTGCATACTACATACTTAGTACATCCAAACTTACTAACACATACTCTATACCTACATGATGTTGCCATGTAGGAACTGGAGCTCCATTTGGTCATCAACCTCCTCCACGTGGCTAGTGACTTCCATTCATGCTAGTTGGTGAGTCCTCATATCCGGGGGCAATACCTATGTTCTTATACTATGTATCTATCTTTCCTTTTGGGTATACTTTGACTATGAGGGTGAGTCCAATTGCTTGTCTTGGTCCCCACTAAGTCCTATGGTAGAGGTGAAGGGTATGATGTTCATCTACCGATTAAGGGGTAAGATGTGTATTATGCTTGAGCTTTGACTCACTTATGATATTCAACATATTTAAATATGAATCTCTCTCCCGTAGTCCCAATTTCCGCTTGTTTATGTTTCTTATGATGAACTCTCTTGTCGCGACCGAGGATGTTTGATGATATGTTATGAGGCTTGTTTGGGGTTCCTTCGGGTTCCCTATTCGCCGGTCACATCTAGGCCCTTGGATTGGGTCGTGACAGGAAGGACATTAGACTCAACATCCCTAACCCTCACAAGATGATCAAGACAGCCCTTAGAAATCAAATTTTGGGCTTTAAGGCAAGAAATGAATCTACCTTTAACCACCACATTAACCACCACACCATAACTTTCCCACTCAAGGGCAGGTTTATTAGGGAATCAGAATTTAACCCTACGGGTTCGAAAATCGATTGAAGCATAATTGCATGCAACCAATCCATCCCAAGAATGACATAAAAATTCACCATATCTAATTCAACAAAATCACAAGGCAAGATTTTATGCAAAATGAACATGGGACTTTCTGTAGACTTTTCTAGCAAAAATGGATGCACCAACAGGAGTGGATTCTTCATAAGGTTCACACAACAATTTGGGGATAATATGAAATGTTTTGGTAACAAAAGGAGTAGTAAAAGAAAGAGTTGCATCCGGGTCTATCAACATACACATTAAAATCAAAAACCTTTAACATACCAATAATGACATCGGGCACCTCATCTACTCCTTGTCTCCCTTGAAGAGCATAGATCCTATTTTTCCTTGGAGAACCCCTTTGTTGGCCTCCTCTCCCCTTTCGACACTTATTTGCACCTTGTCCATGTGGACAACCATCTATACCTTTGTTTTGAGCACGAGGACAATCAATTACCTCAGGAACTACCTCACCATAACCATAGCAAGCATTAGTGTGGTTCAAACATGGGCCATTATGGCTCCTACCACACCTTTGGCTTATAGGGTTTTCATTAGCAAACCTTCTATTAGGAGCACTAGAAGACCCTTCACCTTGGAGCTTGTGGCCTTGAGGAAACCAGACAACCTTGGAATTTTTGAACCCACCTTCAAAATGAGCCGTCTTAGACTCACCACTTCTTCTCTTTCTAAGCTTCTCACCCTTTAGTTGTTCGTCATATGTCATGAGGCAGGACAAATCCATATCACCTATTAGCATGTTGGTATGACACTCCTCATTAACCAAGTCTGACATACCCAACACAAATTTGTTCATCCTCGACCTTGGCTCGGCAACCATTTGTGGGGCATACTTGGATAGTTGGTTGAACTTAAGGGGATACTCCCTCACACTCATAGACCATTGCTTAAGGTTTATAAATTCCTTCATTTTATCCTCCCTTAGCTCGATAGGAAATAATCGTTTGAGAAATACCTCTTAAGCTCTTCCCAAGGAATAGCATTGCCATTCACCATTACCACCTTCCATTAAGTGAACCATATTTGAGCCACCCCTTTGAGTTAGTAGGTCATCAATTCCGATTTTCCCTCCGAGATAAACACCATAGTGGACAACACCTTATACACCTCATCAATGAATCCTTGGGATCCTCATTCACCTTGGACCCATGGAACTCCTGTGGGTTCATCCTAGTAAAATCCCTTACCCTTGGGGCCTGAGGGGCTTGGACCCCTTGAATGATTTGGTTGGTCATAGCATGAGCCAACATAGTGATAGCATCTCGGAACTCATCACAGGTCACTCCCCTATCTTGAGGATCTTGAGAAGCGGGAGAGGCCAATTGCTCCTATGGTGAACGGTCTCTCCTTAGTCTTCCTCTAGGAATAGGCATGATCTAGATTAGCAAAGAACATTCGTAAGAGAAAAAAACCTTACCTTAACTTCTATAGCACAACATAGATCATGAAAAAAGGAAATATTTCCTAAAATGCCTCATAGCCTCTGACTCATAGTTGTGGTGCTCTTTACAACCATGAATAAGACCCTAATTGACGCGGTATGTTTGATGTCGAGTACCATTAACAACTTAGTGCTCTAATACAGAGTTTGTCACACCCCAAGCCTAGGTCCTAGATATGACACGGCGAATGAGAAACCTAAGGGAACCCCAAACATGCCTCTTGGCATATCAATCACACATCCTTGGTCGCAGAAGCAAAATAACAATAACAACAGACTAAATAAGGAAAAAAGGACTAAGGGATATCTTGATATTCATTATGCATAAAAGTGTCAAAGCTCAAAGCATAAGTATATTAATTATTCCAATAACACCTCTAACCATAGATTGGAGCGGGGGCTAAGACACTCTCTAGGCTCACTCTCGTAGTATCTAGTGCTCAACATAAGGGAAATAACAAAAAGGATAGAGTAACATAGACAGTGTCCCCGAACTTGAGGACTCACCAAGGCTTATCTCTAAGGCACCAAACTAGCCACGTGGAGGATGATCAAGATGTGCTCTAGTTCCTACATGGTAACATCATGTAGGCATAGAGTATGCATTAGTACATTTGAATGTACTAAGTATGTAGTATTCAATGCAACAAGACATACACAACATAGTCAAAATGCATAATCATAAGCAATGGATAAGTGTAATATCAGTATGGCATGCACGATCAATGTGTCACGATCCAAGCCCATGGCCTAGATGTGACCGGTGAATGGGGAACCCAAAGAAACCAAAACATGCCTCATAGTATATCATTACACATCCTTGGTCACGGAAGCAATTAAAATGACAACAAGCGATAAGCATAAAGAAGGGGAAATGAGATTAAGAGTAAACCTCAATGTCATAAACATCAAGAAACAAGAGAGTCAAGACTCATAGCATAGATACATAACATGTCCAACAATGCCTCTAAACAAAGATACTTAGCGGGTGCCAAGACAAGAAACCAGGCTCACCCTCATAATCAAAGCATACATAAAAGAAAGATAGTTTAAATACATAGCTAGAGATCATAAGTAACGTCCCTAGAATGGAGGACTCACCAACAATCATGAGTGAAACTGTACTAGCCACGTGGGTGGAGATGCTTAAGCGGGCTCCGGTTCCTACATTATGATATCATGTAGACATAGAGTATATGTTAGTACGTTCGAATGTACTAAGTACGTAGGATGCAATGCAACACAAGATAGACAAATATAATCAAAATGCATAATCATGAGCAATATATAGCATAATAGTAATAAGGCATGCATGAACAATGCTTGAAGTAAAACATGCTTGAAAATAACCATTCTTACATAGCTCTCTAACATAATAACTGCTTAGATCATCCAAATACCTTGTACTAGAGGGTGTGGAATATAGCATAGGTCAAACACCTTATAGTAGCTAATGGGTAGTACATGAGGGTAAAGAGATAGCATAGTTCATAACCTCTACATGTTAACAAGAGATAATGAGTCGCACATGAGGGTAGGGAGGTAACATAGGTCATAACCCCTACATGTGTGCATATAAGGGTGAGACATTCCACATAGTTCATAACCCCTTCATATGAGTACATTGCATAACCCCAAATCATACATGAGGGTGAGGAGGACAACATAGTTTATAACCCCTACATGTAGAAATGAGTGAGTGAATAGCACATGAGGGCAAAGGTAGCATAGATCATAACCCATACATGTGTGTATCTTGCATAATCTCAACCATGCAAGAGGTAAGGAGTGCAACATAGTTCATAACCCCTACATATAGAAATTAGTAATTGAATAGCACATGAGGGTAAAGGTAGCATAGATCATAACCCCTACATGTGTGTATCTTGCATAACCTCAACCATACACAAGGGTAAGGAGTACAACATAATTCAGAAGCCCTACGTGTGGATATGAGTAAGTGAGTACCATCGATTCATGTATGGGCAAGGTGTCCAACATATTTCATAACCCTTACATGTAGGAATGGCCTTGCACTAGAGGGTAAAGTATATAGCATAGTTCCTAACCCCTTCTAGTAGGCTCCACAGTTGACAATAGCATAAACCTTAGCATAAGAACTTAATACCTTATCAACAATTTCCAAGAACATAACAATATGAGAGCCCAACATTTCAAACGTAAGAATAGATCATCATCAAACATTGCCCTTGTATTAATATAAGAAGGCTCACAAGAGGTATAATTTTTAAGAAAGGGCTTAGCTACATACTTGCAATACCATAGGTGCTTTATGTGTCTAAAACACACATATGTTCAATCCTTTCATCATCATAAAATCATTCAACACATAAGACATGCATTGGGTGATCAATTCCTCAAGAACCTTAAATCGAACATTTTATCAAACACATGGCAGATGTGTAGTGCTAGTGTAAAACCATGCAATAAATGAGTGAAATCATAAAATAAAATTCATTGTAAAACCATAAATAGATACTTGGTAACACCCTCAAGTAACATCCATCAAAACCCTTCATCAAATCTCACAATAGATCTTAGATTCATAGCCCAAAACATAGTAAAACAGTAACAATTTCATAAACCCCAACATAGTGTGCAGTGATTTCATAATAAATAAGACCCATGAGTAAATCATCTTTAAATCATACAAATTTAAGTAAAAGGAAGCTTGCGTATCATTGGTGAAAGGAACCCATGAAAGAAACCCACATACCTTAGCCTTGGATATGAACTTGATGAAGATTGGAGATTGCGACTTGAAGCTTGAGAGGAAAATCCTTCGATTCAGAGAAGGTTTTGAGTCATGAATTTAGGAGTAAAATATTTCACTAAATGTTTGAATGAGTATTGGGGAATGTTTAGAGTGATACGAGAGTGACTATGGCTAAGTATAGATATTTTCACACATGGGAACACTTAGGCCCAAGACTCAAAAGTCTTTGACCGAACTAACAAAACTAGACAGGAATTACACTGAGGCGCGTCGCACCTGTAACGCGCTAACCTCACTGGAAATTGACACTTCGAAATTTGAAATTGTGAATCGCTCACTCTAAAATTGTGGTCAGACCCTTTCCCACCTAATTTGACCCTCTGAACAAGAATATGAGGTCGGATTTTCGAAATAGTGCATGGATTTTGAGATATACAGAGATTGTGATTTCGGGCAGTTTTGAGGCACATTTTCTGGCACTTTTTGGGCTCGTTACAATATCTCACCCTTGGGAACATTCATCCTCGAATGTTAAAGAAGCGTATATGAGAAGAGTAATCATGAAAAAACATCCCCAACGAGAATGCAACAATACACTTGAAATACCATTTTCAAACATCAACATAAGTGTCAAGAATCGTCATGAACTTGTTAACATAAACATGAATGCATGCAAATGACATAGAGGCTAGAACATAAGGCTTGGAAATATGAAAGGACATGACATGTCATCATAGGTTGAATAGAAATGAAAGAGATGTAGATATTGTTTCTCCATGCTCGCTCCTCATGAGACACTTTCGACTAGACGAACCTTCCAAAGAGCCTTAACGAACACCACATCCTTATCAATCAACTTCTTCCACCCTTCTATCTAATGCCTCCACCGGGACCTCTTCCTAAGTCAACCTATCCTCCATAACACCCAAAACCTCAAGGAGTTCTATAGCACTAGAGTCATCAACACATCCCCTCAACCTAGAAGCATGAAGAACTAGGAGAACCATCACCATATCAATAGGAAACTCCTCTTCTAATGCAACCTCACTAATCTTCGTCTACACTCTATAAGGACTCACAACCAATACTCAATTTTCAACTTTAACTACACCTAGTCCACTTGGTTCCATGAACCACCATCTCCCCCTTGGAAGACAACCTCCACTCAACCATCCTTCACCCAGACCTCCAACTCCATCAAGACGGAAATCAAAACCTTATTTAACTAGACCCCTTCAACCATATATGATTTGGAACCATCAAAGCCAATACACCAACAATCTCAACATCCCCCAGCCTAGTCAACCGGTGAACTCCTCTAACCGCCTTCTTGCGACCTAAAGGTCTCCATGTTCCTTAATTAACAAGAAACCTCACCTCCTCCAAATTCACAACATCACCTGCAAATGATTCACAAGCTCTTCCTCATTTCCGAATCAACACATCATCAGCAAGGACCACCACAAACGTAACAAGGTAGGGATTAAAGACCATATTCATGAGACCTATAGAAATGACCGGTACATAAGTCAACCAAAAGACATGACCCCAAATTCAACATACCGAAAAGAACATTTAATAGCTCATTGGTCACCGGAAACAACTCGATAGAGATAACTTAGGCTCAACACCCCTAACTCTTATAAGATGAAAATGTAATCCCTTGGAGATCAATTGTACCCTAAAACAAGAGATGGACTTACACCTTCATTGCCACTCAAAGACGGGTGATTAGGGAATTGGAATCTAACTTTATGGGCCGTACCATCAATGGCGACACAACATGCATGCAATCAATTCGTCCCAAGTATAATCATTAAAATCCACCACATCTAATCTAACAAAACCATAAGTAAAGATCTAAATGCAACATGACCATGAAACAATTTCCATAGAAATTTCTAAAAACAATAGACTTACTAATGGGATATATACCAAAAGTCCAAATAACCATCCGGAACACTCATGAAGCCCACTAGAAACAAAAGGGAAACTTCAACATAATTGTAACAACATCGGCATTCACCCCTTGCCTCCTTTGAAGAACATAGAAGCGATTACGTCTTAGAGCACCTCCTTGATCAATATAACTACCTTGGGTCTCTTGATTCACCTGACCACCTTGACCTTGAGCATGGGCTTCCTTGCCCTTGTTCCAGACATAAGGGCAATCAATAAGCTTATGACCTTCCTTCCCACACCCGTAACATGCTCTTGCATTCTTTAAACATTTTCCATGATGATGCTTTTCACATTGTGGGCATTTTTTAAAACTCATTCCACCATCGCCTCCTTGGAACTTGGTCTATCTATTCCTTCCATAGCAAGCCTCTTGTTTGGATCACTAGAATACCCTTGGCCTTTAAAGTCGATACCTTATTGGAACCGATCATTCTCAAATTGAGCCCTTTTGAATTCTCCACTCCCTTTCTTCCTAAGTTTTTCACCCTTAAGTTATTCGGCATAAATCATGAGGCGAGATAAATCCATATCATTAATCAATATAGTGGACCGGCATTCTTCATTCACCAAGTCAGAGACACCCATCACGAACTTGTTCATCCTAGCCCTTGGGTCAGCAACCAAGTAAGGAGAATACTTAGAGAGTTGGTGAAATTGAGGGCATACTCCCTCATACTCATTGACCCTTGTCTCAAATTCAATAATTCTACCAATTTAGCTTTCCTAAGCTTAAGAGGAAAGCACAGATTAAGAAACCTCCTTGAACTCTTCTCGTAGAACCACATTGTGGATGCCCTTCTCCTTTCTCCATTGATTGTATCATTTTTGTGCTACCCCTTTGAGTTGGTAGGCCGCAAACTCTTCCTTATCTTCTGATCTAACACCCATGATGACCAATACCTTATAAATCTCAACAAATAAACTCTTATGGGTCTTAATCTACCCTTGACCCATAGAACTCCGGTGGGCTCATCCTCACGAAGTCTCTCATCCGAGAAGCTGGTGTAGGAGCATGAAAGGCTTGGGCTCCTTGATTGGCATGGTTGGCCACAACGTGTGCAAGTAATGTGAGAGCCTCCCGAAGGTCTCTGGTTGTCCCTGGAAAGCATGGGCTCTTCTTCCTCTTTTGTTAGGCATGATCAACTAGCATGGCAAAGAACAATTAGTAGGGGGAAAAACGTACTTCAACTTTGTAGCTCGACTTAGAACATGAAGAAGGGAAACATCTCCTAAAATGTCTCATAACCTCCTACTCATAGTTGTGAGGCACAACACAATCATGAATAAGACACTAATCGACACGGTGTGTTGGACTCCAAGGATCTAACAATCTAGTGCTCTGATACTATCTTTGTTATGACCCAAGCCTATGGCTGGTGAATGGCGAACCCGATGGAACCCCAACAAGCCTAAAAGCATATCATTACACATTTTTGGTCACAGAAGCAATTAAAATGACAATAAGAGATGAGAATAAACAAGGTGAAATGGGACTAAGGGCAAACCTCTATGTCATAAACATCAAGAAACAAGAGAGTCAAGACTCATAGCACAAATACATAATATGTCCAATAACATCTCTAAACATAGACACTTAGTGGGGCCAAGATCATAACCCCTACATGTGTGTATCTTGCATAACCTCAACCATACACGAGGGCAAGGAATGCAACTAGTTCATAACCCCAACGTGTGGAGAGGAGTAAGTAAGTAGCATTGATTCATACATAAAGGTAAGGTATATAACATAGTTCATAATCCCTATATGTAGTAATTGCCTTGCACTAGAGGATAAAGCTTATAAGATAGTTCATAACCCCTTCTAGTAGGCTACACAATTGACAATACCATAAACCTTAGCATAAGAACCCAATATCTCATCAAAATTTTCAAGAACATAACAATATGAGATCCCAACAATTCAAACATAAGAATAGATCATCATCAAACATTGCCTTTGTATTAACATAAAAAGGCTCACAAGAGGTATAATTTTTTACTAAGGGATTATCTTCATACTTGCAATACCATAGGTGCTTTACATGTTTTAAACATATATTCATTCAACTTATAAGACATGTATTGGACCATCAATTCCTCAAGAACCCCAAACCGGACATTTTATCAAGCACTTGGCGGGTTTGTAGTGCTAGTGTGAAATCATGCATCACGTGAGTGAAATAATGCAAGAAAATTCATTGTAAAACTATCAATAGATAATTGGTAATATCCTCAAGCAACATACATCAAAATCCTTCATCAAATCCCACAATAGATCATAGATTTATAGCCCAAAACCTAGTAAAATAGTCATAATTTCATAAACGCCAACACAGTATACAGTGATTTTCATAATAAATAAGACCCATGAGTAAATCGTCTTTAAACCATGCAAAATTATGTAAAAAGAAGCTTGGGTATCATGGTTGTAAGACACCCATGAAAGAAACCCACATGCCTTAGCTTTGGAGATGAACCTGATGAAGATTAGAGATAGAGACTCTGAGAGGAAATCTTTAAATCCGGAGAGGGTTTTGAGACTTGAATTTAGGAGTTAAATATTTGGCTAAGTGTTTAAATGAGTATTGGGGAATGTTTAGAATGATATGATGGTGCAAATGGCTAAGTGTAGGTATTTTAACACTTAGGCCTAAGACGCAAAGGTCTTAGAATGAACTAACAAAACTGGACAGGAATTACATAGAGGTGCGTCGTGCCTGTAACGCACTAACCTTACTGGAAGTTGACACTTCGAAATTTCAAATTATGAATCACTCGCTGTAAAATTAGTGTTAGACCCTTTTCCCTTGAAATTTGACCTCCTAAACAAGAAACGTCGAATTTTCTAATAATGCATAGATTTTTAGATATACGAAAATTACGATTCAGGGTACTTCCAAGGTACATTTTTTGGCACTTTTTGGGATCGTTATACAATCCTTGAGGAAAACATGGTTGTAAATCATATAACTTGCAAATATAGATTACATGTGTAGCAAGAGACCATATCAACATAGCTCAAGCTAACTATCACTTGAACTCCAAGTCACGCTACCCCCTTGGTAGGTGATTGACATACCTACCCCTCAATGTGGTAGTAGGCGCATGCCACCCCCTTGGTATGTGATTGAGGTACCTACCCCTCACATGGGAGTATGGGCATGCCACCCCCCAACAAGGTGATTAAGGTACATACCTCTCAAAATGGTAGTACAGCATGCCACCGCCCGACAAGGTGATTGAGGTTCACACCCCTTAACATGGTAGCACGGGCATGCCACCCCCCGATAAGATGATTGAGGCTTGTCACGCCCCTCAACAAGGTGATTGGGCATGCCACGCACCAACAAGGTGTGATCAACTCACAACACTGTAGATACTTTCCATAAATTCAATGCATACATACAGTCCCTTAATCATAATAACATAACTAGACTTGTAAACGATTCAATTAATCATCAATGCTCAAGAAACCTTGTCAAGACAGTTTATCAAACACTTGGTGGATATGTAATGCTAGTTCAAAATCATATATTTCAAAAGTAAAATAAAAAAGAAAACTCAATGTAAATCAACCTTCCAATGCATAGAAAAACGCTTATGTAAGATACCTTTGAAATCCATCATCAAATCTCATAATAGATCATAGTTTCATAGCCGAAAACATGCATAGTCTCCATATACAAAACAAATTCATAGTATAAGCTTAGAATAGAAAAACATGCATAAACCATCAATATTTCACAAAACCTCAAACATAATCTGTAATCGAAATTCATAATAAGAGATACCCATAGATAATACAACTTGAAGACATGCAATTTTTATAAAAAGGAAGATCAGGCACCATGGATGAAAGGACACAATGGTTGAAACTCACACTCCTCAAACATGGGTTTTCTTGATGTAGTCTTAAAGGAGACTTGAAGCTTTAGTAGAGTTCTTGAGATCCGGAATTAAGCTTGAGACACTTGAATTTGGATAAAATATTTTATTAAGTGTTGGAGAGGCTTTTGAGAGGATTATTGAGTGATATAGAGTTGAAGAATCACTAAGTATATGTATTTTACGCATAAAAGGGAATGGGGAAAAGACCCTAATGTTTTAGACTTAAACAACAAAACCAACGAAGGTGGTCACAGAGGCATCATTGATACATACTATTTCTAAAAATTTTGCAAGAATCATTTTTTGCTACGGGTCTTTTAGAATTCGAGTTATACCCATTTCCCACTCAATTTTGTCCCAGATCAACAATATGAAGTCAGATTTTTGATATCACGCATGGATTTTGACATATATAGAAATTACAATCATGGGCGTTTCCGAGGCACATTTTTGGGGCTTTGTCACAACCCAAGCCTAGTGCGTAGACATGATACGATGAATGGGGAACCCAAAGGGACTCTAAATAAGCCTCTTAACATATCATTACATATCATTGGTCGCAGAAGTAATTAAACAACATAATAAGAGTAGAAATAAGGGGAAAAGGGCTAAAGGGATTCTTTCATAACACAAGCATCAAAATAAGGGAGCCAACGCTCAATACATAATATGTCAAACAACACCTCTACTACATAGATTAGAGCAGGGGCCAAGACAAGCAACCAAGCTACCCTCATTGTCAATACACACATAAAAGAAATATAGTCTCTGAACATAACTTCTTTCATAACACAAGCATCAAAATAAGAGAGCCAACGCTCAATACATAATATGTCAAACAACACCTCAACTACATAGATTAGAGCAGGGGCCAAGACAAGCAACCAAGCTACCCTCATTGTCAATACACACATAAAAGAAAGATAGTCTCTGAACATAACACGAAATCATAAACATCATCCCTGGAATGGAGGACTCACCAAATAGATTGAGGGATATCGTACTAACCACGTGGCGGAAGATGCTCAAGCGGGGCTCCAATTCATGCATGGTGACATCATGTAGGCATAGAGTATGTTTTAGTATGTTTGAATTTATTAAGTATGTAGAATGTAATGCAACAAGAGATAAGCAACATAATAGAAATGTATAAGCATAGGCAATGAGTAGCATATAACAATATGGCATGCATGGAAGATGCTTGAAGTAAATTATGCTTATATAAAATATAATACATGTACAAGAAGAGACCATCATTATAGAATTCATAGTTTATCAAGGTACAAACCCCTTGATTGGTTGGTGGATCATCTCACCTACCACCCTTGGTTATTGAGGTACAAACCCCTCAATCAGTTATTAAGATACAAACACCTTGACATGATTGGTGGATTGTCAGACCCTACCACCCCATGGTGATTGAGGTACAAACCCCTTAACCCAGTTACCAAGGTACAAACCCCTTGATTGGTTGGTGGATCATCGCACCCTACCACCTTTGGTGATTGAGGTACAAACCCCTCAACCCAGTTGTCAAGGCACAAACCCCTTGGCATGGTTACCCATGCTCTTAATCCATCTATTAAGGAAAGGTCAAATTCCAAAACTATATAGGAGAATATCATATACATATATTTCTTTCATCATCATAAAGTCATTTAACTCATAATACATGCATTAGACCTTCAATTTCTTAAGAAACCATAACCTGACATTTTATCAAACACATGGTGGGTGTCTAATACTAGTGTTAACCATGCAATTAATGAGTGAAATCATGCAAGAAATCTTGCAGTAAATCATCCCACCAATACTTGGTAACACCATCATATAATATACGTCAAAACCTTTAATCAAATCTCAATATAGATCCAAGATTCATAGCTCAAAACATGCATAAACAGTCATACTTTTACAAAACCCCAACATAGTTCATTGTTAAACTCATAATAAGAAACCCATATGTAAAATCAATTTAGAAACATGTATTTTAAGTAAAGAGAAAGCTTAGGCACCATGGGTGAAAGGACCCAATGGTTGAAACCCATATACCTTATCTTTGGAGAATTCTTGAAGAAGATTGCAAATAGAGACTTGAAGCTTGAGTGAAATCCTTAAAATTCGGATAAGTTTTAGGACTTGAAATTTGGGGTGAAATATTTCTCTAGTGTAATAGAGAGTATTTAGGAATGTCTTGAATATACGAATGTAAAATATGGCTAATTATAGATATTTTCACACATAGGAAGGCTTAAGCCCAAGACCCAAAGGCCTTGGACCGTGCAACAAATAATAGGACAAAACAACACTGATCTGTGCCTTGGCCGTGTCGCGCCAGGGGCGTGGATCGTCATTGGAATTTGTAAATTGTGGAAAATGAAATTGTGATTCTTTTGATCTAAAATCAGGGTTGGACATATTTCCCACTCAATTTGACCCCTGAACAAGAATATAAATTTGTATTTTCTATATCATGCACAGATTTTGAGATATATGGAAACTACAGTTCCATACACTTCCGAGGCACATTTTCGGGCAATTTTTGGGGGTCATTACAATATCTCCCCCTTGAGAACATTCCTCCCCCAATGTCGAAGAAAGGTATATGAGAGACGTAACATGAACATTTCAGCCCACATAAGGATGCAACAATGCACTTAAACATCATTTCAATAATCTCAACATAAGTGTAAAATCATCATGAACTTGTCAATGTAGACATGAATGTATGCAATGACATGAGGGCTAAAATTAAGACTTGAAATTACATAGGGCCGTAGATTAATACCAGGCTTGAGTGGAGTGGAACAAGGTAAGGATATCGCTTTTGCATGTCTGCCTTGGCCTCCCAAGTAGCACTTTCAACTTGTTGATTCCTCTGAAAGACCTTAACGGAAGCCACATCCTTGTTCCTCAACCTCTTCACTTGTGTATCCAGGATATGAACCTGAACTTCTTCATAAGTCAAATTGTTTTCAACAACACCCGCATTATTAAGAGGCATAATAGCATTGTGATCACCGATACACTTCCTCAACATAGACACATGAAACACCAGATGAACCAAATTCATTTCACTAGGCAACTCCATCTCATAAGCCACCTTACAAATCCTCCTCATCATCCTATAAGGACCCACATATCAAAGGCTTAACTTACCTTCTTACCAAAACGAACCACACTCTTCATGGGTAAAACCTTCAAATAAACCCAATCAACAACTTTGAATTTGATATCCCTTGTCCTCACATCGTAATAGGACTTTTGGAAACTTTGTACCATCTTCAACCTTTCTCTAATTACCCTAACCTTCTTAAGAGCCTCCATAACAAGATTTGGTCCCAACAAAGCCACCTTTCGAACCTCAAACCACCCAACATGTGATCTACAATGTCTACCATATAGAGCCTCAAAAGGAGCCATATCTATGCTAGAATCATAGCTATTGTTATAGGCAAACTTCATCAATGAAAGATGATCAACCAACTACCCTTAGGCTCCAATACACAATCCCTAAGCATGTCCTAAAGTTTTTTGATAGTTCTTTCAGCTTAGCCATCCGTTTAAGGGTGAAAGGTCATACTAAGTTCAACTCTTGTACCAAGACCCCTTTGAAAGGACCTCCAAAAATGTGAAGTAAATTGAGCATGAAAATCCAATATGATGGACAAAGGAACTCTATACAACCTCATCAAGTCAAGAATGTACAACCTAGCATAATCTTCAGCCCCATATATGGTCTGAACCGGAAGAAAGTGAGCCGACTTCGTCATCCTATCAACCATAACCCAAATGGAATCAAAACCCTTTCTAGTATTGGGCAATCTAACCACAAAAACTATATTAATCTCCTTTCTCTTCCAAATTAGGAATATCTATGTATTATGCTAGGCCACCCGGTCTTTGGTGCTCGGCTATGACTTGTTGACAACTATGACAACCAGAAACAAATTTTGCAATGTCACTCTTCATACCTCCCTACAATTACACCTCTCTCAAATCTCTATACATCTTCATATACTTGGGGTGAATAGTATAAGAAGAACCATGAGCCTCATGAAGAATCTTTTCTCTCAAGCCATCAACAAAAGGCACACATAACCTACCTTGGTATCTAAGGACACTATCGCTCCCTTGGGAGAAAACCTCTACCTTACCATCTTTTACCAATGCCTTCAATTCCAATAAAGCATGGTCAAGATATTTCTTAGCTTTCACCTCCTCAACCAATGAATATTTAGAGCCATCAACTACCACAATACCCCCATTATGCACCTCTTCCAACCTAACTCCCAATCTAGCTAACCGATGGACCTCCGTAGCCACCCCTTTGCTACCATGATCAACATGTGCTGCGCTACCCATGGACACCCTACTCAAAGCATCGTCCACCACATTAGCCTTACCAGGATGATAATGCACACACATATCATAGTCCTTAAGAAGTTCTAGCTATCTTCTTTGTCTCAAGTTGAGATCCTTTTGAGTGAAGACATAGTAGAGACTCTTATGATCGGTGAACACATCAATATGTACCCCATACAAATAACGACACCAACCCTTTAATGCACATACCATGGCGGCTAGTTCAAGATCCTAAGTAGGATGATTCTTTTCATGCACTTTGAGTTATCTAGAAGCATAGAATATCACCTTACTGTTTTGCATCAACACACAACCTAAACCAACTCTAGAAACATCACAATAAACAACAAACCCCTCTGGCCTATCCAGTCGTGACAATATAGGAACAGATACAAGATTGTATTTCAATGATTGGAAACTCTTTTCACACTCATCGGTCCACATAAATTTGGCTTTCTTTTGAGTCAACTTGGTCATAAGAGAAGTAAAAAAAAAACATTCAAAAACCTCCATTAGTAACCCGCTAAACCCAAGAAGCTCCTAATATCCGACAGGGTTAATAGTCTAGATCAATTTCTAATCACATCCATCTTCCTTGGATCCACCTTAATACCATCCCCCAATATCACATGACCTAGGAAGGCAACCTCTTTTAAAAAAAGTTCACATTTTTCATAATTGGCATACAACTTCTCTTCCCTCAATCTTTGTAGCACTATCGTCAAATGATCCATATTCTCCTGCTCACTATGTGAATAGATCAAAATATCATTAATGAAGACAATAACAAACGAATCAAGGTAGGGTTTGAAGACCCTATTCATAAGATCCATGAAGATAGTCAGTGCATTAGTCAACCCAAAATACATCACAACTCATAATGCCCATACCGAGTCTAGAAGGTCATCTTAGGATTATCACACTCCCTCACCTTCACTTGATGATAACTAGAGCAAAGATCAATCTTAGAGTACTTACTAGCCCCTTATAGTGTGTCAAACAAATCATCAATCCTTGGATACCTATTCTTTATGGTGACCCTATAAAGTTGCCAGTAGTTAATACTCATTCTAAGGGACCCATTCTTCTTATTCACAAACGACATTGGCACAACCCAAGGTGATTGGTTAGGCCTAATGAAACCCTTCTCCAACAAATTTCTTAATTGCTCCTTCAACTACTTTAACTCCCCAAAGACCATACCATAAGGGTGAATAGAAATGGGTTGAGTATCGGGAAGGAGGTCTACAAAAATATATTTCCCTTTTGGGAGGAACATCGGAAAGGTCATTTAGAAAGACATCAAGGAACTCATTTACAATTAGAACCAACTCCATGGGAAGGACCTTGTACTTCATATCCCTTACCCTCATAAGATGATAGAGACACCTCCTAGAGATCAACTTATGGGCTTTAATGCAAGATGAACTTATCCTTGACCATCACATCATGACTCTCCCACTCAAGAGTGGGTTCATTTGGGAATGGGAATTTGACCCTACGGATTCTACAATCAATAAAGCCATTGTACGCATGCAACCAATCCATCCCAAGTATGACATCAAAATCCACCATTTCCAACTCAACAAGATCACTAGGCAAAATCTTAGGCAAAATGCAAATGGGATAATTTCTATACAACTTTCTAGCAACAATAGATACACCAATAGGAGCAGATACCTCATAAGACTCACACAACATTCTAGGCTCAACATGGAACTTTTTGGTAACAAAAGTGGTAACAAAAGAAAGGGTGGCACCCGGATCAATCAGGCATACACATCAAAATCAAAAACTTTTAACATACTAGTGATGACATCGAGGACCTCCTCAACCCCTTTTTGATTTTTAACATACTAGTGATGACATCGAGGACCTCCTCAACCCCTTGCCTCCCTTGGAGTACATAGAATCAACTGTGCCTTGGGGCACCACCTTGTGGGCCACCTCACCCGAAGGAACCGCATTTGCACCTTGTGGACAAACCTCCTTAACCTTGTTGTGGTTACGAGGATAATCAATCGTTTTGTGACCGACTTCCCTACATCCAAAACATATATTAGTGTCTTTCAAACATGGGTCCCCCGCCTTACCACATTTTGTACATATATTATTAGAAAAAACACCACCAACACCTTGGTCTCTTTGGAAGTCATTGGCAAACCCCCTATTAGAAGCACGAGAAGACCTTTTACCTTGATGGAACTAACCACCCTTTCGACTTTGGAACTTTCCCTCAAAAAATGGGCCCTCTTGGCATCATTACACCTTCTTTTCTTCAACTTTTCCTCCTCCATTTTTGGTATAGGTCATCAAACGGGACAAATTCATATCACTAATCAACATAGGGACCAACATTCCTCACTCACGAAATTGGATACACCCATCACGAACTTGTTCATTCTATACCTTGGGTCGGAAACCAAGTGTGGAGAATATTTAGAGAGTTGATTAAACTTGAGGGAATACTCCCTCACACTCATATACTCTTATCTCAAATTCATGAACTCCACCAATTTGGCTTCCCTAAACTCAAGAGGGAAGAATCGTTTAAGGAAAGCCACCTTGAACTCCTCCCAAAGCACAACATATTGATTCCCTTCTCCTCCTTCTATTGATTAAACCATATTTATGATAGCCCTTTGCGTTGGTAGGCCACCAACTCCACTTTCTCTTCTGATCTAACATCCATGATAGCCAATACCTTGTAGACCTTATCAATGAACTCTTGAGGGTCTTCATCTACCTTAGACCCATAGAATGCTAGTGAGTTCATCCTCATGAAGTCTCTCACCCTAGATCCAGTGGTAGAAGCTTGAGGGCCTTGATACGTTGATTGAATTGATTGGCCACAACATGTGCTAGCATAGTGAGAGCATCCCCGAGCTCACCATGAGTCAGTTGTTCCTCGGGGGTGTGGGCTCTCCTTCCTCTTGTGTTAGGCATGATCTACCGTAGCAAATAACAATCATTAGGTTAGAAACCTTACATCAACTCTACAACATGACTTAGATCATAAAGAAGGGAAACATTTCCTAAAACATCTTACAACCTCTAGCTCATAGTTGTGGTGCACAATACAACCATAAAAAAGACTCTAAGCTTGAGGGCCTTGATACCTGGTGCACAAACATTTCCTATGGGGATGTTGTATGATGTGTTGGTCAAAGTCGAAAAGTTCATATTCCCTATAGAATTTGTGATCCTAGATTGAAAAGTTGACTTTGACGTCCCAATCATCTTGGGAAGACCGTTCCTATCCACTGGGCAAGCTCTAGTGGATATGGAAGATGGTCAACTCAGGTTTAGATTGAATGACGAAGAAGTTATCTTCAATATCTGTTAGTCCATAAAGCATCCAGATGATTTGAAAAGTGAAGTCTGAGTAGCCAATTTGTCCAAGTGATGCCATACTTAGGAGGTATCCCAAGGTTTTTTATTTAATAGTATAGTTGTAGGTCTATTTTCAATTTTTAAATTCATAGGTGGTTTGTTTTCCTTTATTTTATTGTAATTTTAGGTATTGGGTTGGTTGCATATAGGGTAACAGTGTATTCTATGAAGAGTATGTAAGTACAAGACTAAGTCAGCCAATGTGTCTGAGAAGAGCATCTGATTGGGTCTCTACAATTGGGTTTACGGGTCGTAGAACATTTACAAATTGTTCTTGATCTCACAAAGATTTCCAATGTGCAGAAAAATTATATACTCTAGTCCACGAGATAACATTACTATCTACAGACCAAACCATGGGTAGTGAATGGGGTTCATGGACCCCAGGTAATTTTCCTGGAAACTTTGCTAAATATGGGGTCTCTACGACCAACTATATAAGCTGTAAAATACTTTAAAACATGTAGACTGGCCCGTGAAACCTAACCCTGAAATCTATGGTTTGAATATTCTATGAAACCATGATTTATGAGTTGTAAAACATTCTACAGACCGTAATCGGGGTTTCATATATCCAAGCCCATTAACTTTTCAGTTGACCCGGTCATGGTATAAATAATGGGGGTCAAATTATTTTGACCCCATTCTTGACCTAAATTATAAAATTGACCCAGCTATTCTTTCCCCCTCTAAATATGACCATCGCCGACTACCATACTCCCATTTTTTGACGTGATTTTGGCAGACTAGAGTTTCGAGCCTAATCATCTTCTTCAACTTAATCATCTATCTTGCTAAGTTTACAGTTAAATTGAAACCTTTAGTTTGCCTTATTTTTGGATGATTAAATTGGAAATTGTGTTGGGAATGGTTATTAGACATAAAACCCATGTTGAATTTAATTTGTGTTGGTTGAAATTAGGTTGCCCATGTTTGAATTATTGACTTAAGTCCGAAAATGGGCACTTTATCCTTCTGTGAATGTTTTGGATAGTTGTTTGTGCTTATTAAATCCCTTACCATGTGTGACAGAATGATTGTTCTTTTGAATTGGTGGGTGATGATATAGGTGCATGATCTTGTTAAGTGGTCAAAAATGTAGGATAAATCATGCTTAAATCCCTATCGATGGGGTGTATATGTGAAGAACATGTTGGGGGAATGATTTTGTTATGGAAATCATGTGAGTGCATGTGCTTTTGCCTCGGTGATGGAAATTTGTATGTTGAAAAAGTCTTTTGGGGTCCATTTGCTAGGCTTAGAAACTCATGTGTCTGAGTTTTCTTGTTCACGAGTGGCATTTATGGTCCGTGGAGTATTCAATGAGTCATAATTGCCTCTTTTGAAGATTCCTTAAACTTAATGTGTCTAGGTATCCATCAGATGAGACCTTTTATGAGTCATAAAACACCTTATGGCTCGTATATGGGTCTCATAGATCCCTACATGGAATTAATTACTTACTGAAAATCTCTACAATCCAGTCTACAACTCATAAACCACTTGACAAGTCATATATGGACTCATAGACTTTTCCAGTTGAAAAAATTGTTTGAAGCATAGTTTTACAAAAGCTCTTTATGGCTCGTAATATCCACTATGGCTCGTAAAGGTGATTTCGTAAAACCTTATGCAACTTAACTTAGATGATTTTTTACATTCTAATTTTGAATTGTGGGGCTCACCATAGTGCATATGTGTTTATATTTTAGGTACTATGGCACCAAAATTCAAACGTGATGAGATCCAGGCTCCACAGATGAGGCTTAGAGATAAGCCTTCAAATGAAGAGAAGGCCACTCAACTCAGTGGCTCACAAGAGGTGTTGGATGTCATCCCGGACCAGAGCCGGCTAAGGCAAAAACTAGAGGCGCCGCCAGAGATGGTCAAACTTAGGCTCTTGTTGCTCGCACTCCCCAGTCTGAGGATGGAGGCAGTGATAAGAGCGTCTTACCACAGGTGACTCCATCAAGAGAGGAGTCTAGCTTTGAGAAAAGGTCAGATACAGAGTCCTCTGTCGCACTCCGATCATCACCGTCAACACCAGATGCCTTCACTAGCCAATAGTGTATCGAGGGCATGAAGAAAATATATGTGGAGGGCGTGCAGCCAACAGAGTAAGCCAATCTAGCTTGCTCCATCTATGAGGAGCCCCGAGTCATAGCAGACAAACTCAAGTATCCTCGATCTCTAGGACACCATGAGTTTGTATGGGCTTCAATGGCTCACACAAGCACTTGGATGATACTTCTTGACAATAGTGAGGGAGTTTTATGCCTCATATGAAGCCACTATCTAGAGCACTCTTCCCAAGGGAAAGAAGCCCCTCGCTCAGCCAAGACTGACCGAGACGACAGTGAGGGCCGACAGGTGGATATATCAGAGACCATCATCTGCTGAATACTATTTCGTCTTGACTTTCCTTAGATCCACCGCAGAGTTCGCCTATACAGTGGGGAAGATGAGGGACCCACTTATGATGAATGATCTAGAGATACCAGCCACTTTGATGAGATAGATGGCTGGGTATATTGCTTAGCAGGGTCCGGAACTTTCATCGGTCACCACTCTCGGAGCCTATAATAAAGGCTTCACTCAGTCTCCCACTAAGTTTATATGGGCGATTGTTCATTCACGCATCTGACCGACACTTCCTGATAATAAACTTATGGCGGAGCATGTGGATTTGGTTGCTAGCATCTTAGATGGATATGATATTGACTTGGCCCACCTTAACTATGAGTAGATACATAAGGCTGCACTGAAAGGTCCACCTCCATCCCATACCCGAGCTTGATCTAGGGGTTCTGTTTAAAGTGGAGTGTGGAGATATTACACCAGTTGGGCCAGTTGATTGAGGCCCAGCACACACTGGATCCGAGCATGATCAACGATGAAGAGAACTCGGTGGCACTCCGGTGAGCACAGCCTCCACCTATGCTTGAGTTATTTGCCCCAGCACTACCACTGGAGAGTTCAGAGACTGCTGCTACTACTGCTACTGCTACAGAGAAGAGACTCCCCGCAGTCCGAGGCAGTTGAGGAGAGCGGGCCTACTACTATTGTTCCTGCACCATAGGCCTTGACTTCCTAGGCTTCAATCACAAACATAGTCTACATGTCTGCCACATCTATATAGGTATCGGCGTAGAATTTATCACATGTTGAATCATAGTTGATCAGCTTGTTCATCAGATTAGACCATGGGCTCACTAGGTAATTTCACACTCAGAGGGTCAGATGTAGGCATTCACGGTCGCTACTATTCAATAACATATCTCTATCTTGGATGTGTATATTGATGCCTTTGAGGAGAGGGTAAATTGAAGATTGGGCGAGGCACAACCTTTACATTCATCAGCTCTATAGATGGAGATCCAACAGCTCTAAGCTATTATGATATAGCACTCGCGGCACAGGTTACCCTGCCAGTGACCATACCTCCTATGCTGGTGGTTTATTTATCTGCTCCTGATGAGCCTATTCTGTCTTCTCTTAAGTAGAAACCCTACACAGATAATGATGAGCCAGTGAGAGATACGTACCTGCGAGGCACACAGAGGAGGAGGAGCTCTAGCTTGTCTTGGAGATCGAGACATGATGAGGAGATGTGACAATCTCGGGAGTTGGAGCAGGTGAAGGGGTGTTAGCCCCTCTGGACAGAGTACTACCACTAAGCTGACCTCCCCGTAGGAAGAGGGTGGCAAGAATCATCCACACACTAGCTCTTAGGCGCCCAGTCATGAGGAGATGCATGAGTAGCTCATTCACATGCTTGACCTCTAATAGTGAGCCTAAGATGAACATGAGAGTAAATAATAATCATACATCATCCCTTGCCTTCACATGAATGGATTACAAGAGATTTAAATCTTGAAAAAGGGCTCAACTTGATACTTGTAAAATCATGGGTACTTTTCATGAATTGAATACATGCTTGAAAGCCTTTAATCATCATGAAGTCGCTTGAATTAAAAATCATGTAATAGTTCATCAACAACTTGAGAATTCTTGTCATGTAATTTCATCAAACACTTGGTGGATTCATGATACTTGTTCAAAATCATGCAACTCTAGAGTATAACAAAGAGAGTAAAATCAATTCAAAATCAACCCACCAATATTGTAATAAAACCCTTAATTTGGGTGTCATGAAATTCATCTCAAAAGGTCATCATAGTTCATAGTTTTCATAGCTCAAATCATGCATAATATCAATAGACATAAATCAATTCATGGAATGAGCTTAAAATAGACATTCATGCATAATCAATCAATACTTGATAAAAACTCCCAACATAATTTATGTTCATACTTCATAGTACAAGATACCTATAGGTAATACAACTTGAAATCATGCAGTTTTCATGCAAAGAGAAGGTTGGGCTCCACGGGTGAAAGGACCCATGGATAAAAATGCACATACCCTAAGCCTTCTTGAAGGAGACTTGAAGCTTGAAATGGGTTCTCGAGTTCCAAAACTGAGCTTGGAATCCTTGAATTTGTATGAGAGATTTGATATTCTTAGAGAGGTTTTGGAGAGGGTTTTGTGAGTTATATAGTTGAAAAATGGCTAAGTATAGAAGATTCATGTTTAAATGGTCATGGGGATATTAACCCACTCTCTTGGATAAGATGAGAAAACTAAGGAAAACCTTACACTAGTCTGCGTCCAGTCCGCGATGCAGACCGAATGTGGAGGGAGTTCTTACATTAGTCTAGCCCCAGGAGCATCGCGTTCTGGGCGCAGATAGTCACTGGAATTCAGAAATAAGCGAAACTTATTTTTTGCTATGGGTCTTCTAAAATCCGTGTTATACCCATTTCCCACTCAATTTTGCCCCCTGATCAAGAATATGAAGTAAGATTTCCAAAATCACACGTGGATTGGGCGATATATGGAAATTATGATTATGGGGTATTCTGAAACACATGAGGGATGTTTTAACATCCTCCCCTAGTGAACATTCATCCCTGAATGTCAAAGAAATATGTGTAAGAAAAGTAATTATGAAGATTTCAGCCCGACATGAGTGCAACAAATTCGCTTAAGCATCATCTTAAAAAGTCTCAACATGAATGTCAAAAATCACCATAAAGTTGCCACCACAAAACATGAATGCATGCAAAATGACATGAGGGCTGAAACTTAAGTCTTGAAACTATAGATTGGACTTAAGTTATTACATTCGACTTGAGTTGAGTGGAAGAGATATGGGTATCGATTTTTCATGTCTTCCTTGACTTCCCATATGGCACTTTCAACTTATTGATTCCTCCAAAGGACCTTGAAGGGTACACAATCTTTGTTTCTCAACCTTTTCATTGGTGAAACCACCCCCAAAAAATGCCCAAAAATGTTCCTCAGAAGTGCCCAGAATCATAATTTTAATATATCTTAAAATTCGTGTGTGATATCAAAAATCTGACTTCATATTCTTCATCAAGGGGCAAACTTGAGTGGAAAATGGGTCTAACCCCAATTTTAGAGCAACCATAACAAAATTTTATTTTTCCAAGTTTGTGCAAAATAGTGGCGATCCATGTTGGTACCGCAATGCACAGCTATTGCGCACCAGTGTAAAAATGCCCTTCACAATAGGTTTGCGTTGTGGACCAAACACGGACCTGTATATTTTGTTGCCAGTGATTTTTATCTCGATCCAACGCTTTTGGGTATTCAGCCTAAGTCATTTCATGCGTAAAAATACCTATACTTAGTCATATTTTGCCTTTATGTCATACAAGATATTCCCCAATACTCTCTCAAATACTTAGACAAATATTTCACCCCAAATTTCAAGTCTCAAAACTCATCTGGATCTTAAGAATTTCACTCAAGCTTCAAGTCTCCATTTATAGGCTTCATCAGGTAGTTCTCCAAAGCTAAGGTATGTGGGTTTCAACAATTGGGTCCTTTTACTCATGGTGCCTAAGCTTCTTTTTTATACAAATTTACTTATGAGTCTTCTCTTGTGAATTTGACTATGTATATGTTGGGATTCTGTAAAAGTGTGACTGTTCAAGCATGTTTTGAGCTATGAGTCTTGGATCTATCTGGAGATTTGTTTGAAACATTTTGATGTATATTGCATGAGTGTGCTACCAAGTACTCGTGGGTGGTTTTATAATGAATTTACTTGCATGATTTCACTCTTGAATTGCATAGTTTTACACTAGCATTACACATGCACCAAGTGTTTGATAAAATGTCTGGTTTAGGATTCTTAAGCCATTGATGTTCTATTGCATGACCATTGACTTATGTGACTTTATGATGATGAAAGGATGGTATAAAAGTTTTGATTTTATCAAAAGTATCTATAGTGTTGGAAGTTGATCAATTACCTCGTTCGGAAGGTAGTAGGCCCGAACTACTATGTTGGGGGTATGTACCTCAATTGCCTCGCTCAGGAGGTAGTAGGCCCATGCAACCATGTTGGGGGTTTGTACCTCAATTGCCTTGCTCTGGAGGTAGTAGGCCCATGAAAACATGTTAGGGGGTTTACACTTCAATTACGTTCCTCAAGAGGTAGTAGGCCCGTGCAACCACGTTGTGGGGTTTGTACCTCAATTGCCTCGCTCGGGAAGTAGTAGGCCTGTGCAACCATATTGTGGGGTTCGTACCTCAATCACCTTGCCAAGGATGTGGTAGGCCTTGGTTACTATTGATGGTCTCTTGCTACACACGTAATATGTCCTATGTAAGCATGAGTCACTACAAGCATCATTCACGCATGCCATATTGCTATATGCTCATTTATTGTCTAAATATGAATTTTGATTATGTTGTCTATCCCTTGTTGCATTGTGTCCTACATACTTAGTACATCCAAATGTACTAATGCATATTCTATGCCTACCTGATTTTACTATGTAGGAACCAGAGCCCCACTTTATCATCCTCCTCTTCCATGTGGCTAGTACGATATCTCTCGAAGCAAGTCGGTGAGTCCTTAACTTCGAGGACAATCTCTTTGATCTTATGCTATGTATAAAGTCTCTCTTTCCTATTTATTATATGCTTGACTATAAGGGTGAGCCCGGTTGCTTGTCTTGGCCTCTTTAAGTTTTATGCTTAGAGGTGTTGTTGGATAAGTATGTAAAGATGCTATGAGCCTTGACTCTCTTTGATTTTATGGTGTTCTATGATATTAAAGATATCCCACAGCCCCATTTATCCCTATTTACTATCTCTTATTGTCTTTTTATTGCTTCTGCATTCAAGGATGTGTAATTATATGTTAAGAGGCTTGCTTAGGATCCCTTCAGCTTCCCCATACGTTGTGTCACATCTAGGCCCTAATCGGGATCTCCTCATAGGTCAAATTAACCTCCACAATACCCACAATTTGTAAGGGCACTATAGCACTTTGGTCACCAACACATTTCCTCAACATAGACACATGGAAGATCGGATGAACCATACCAATCTTTCTCAAAATTCTATAAGTTCCCACAAATCTTGGGCATAATTTCCCTTTCTTATCAAATTGAACCACACCCTTCATGGGTGAGACTTTCAAGTAAACCCAATCATCAACATCAAACTCAAGATCTCTTCTCCTCACATCGGAGTAAGACTTTTTTCTACTTTGGGACATCTTTGACCTCTTTCTTATCAACCTTACCTTCTACAAAGCTTCCATAAAAAAATTCGGGCCTAACAAGGCCATCTCCCCCACATCAAACCACCCAACCGGGGATCTACAATGCCTACCATATAAAGCTTCAAAGGGAGCATGCCAATGCTCGAGTGGTAGCTATTGTTGCAAGCAAACTCAATAAGTGTATGATGTTCATCCCAACTACCCTTAAACTCCAAAACACAAGCTCTAAGCATATCCTCAAGAGTTTGGATAGTCCTTTCATCTTGACCATCCATTTGAGGATCAAAAGCCATGTTAAACTTGACCGTGGTACCAAGACCCCTTTGGAAGGACCTCCAAAAATAATAAGTGAATTAAGCACCACGATCCGAAATGACAGACAAGGGTACCCTATTCCATCTGACCAACTCTTGAATATACAACTTGGCATAATCCTCAGCACCATAAGTTGTTTTAACCGGTAGAAAGTGAGCCGACTTTGTCATTCTATCCACAATAACCCAAATAGAATCAAAGTGTTTCCTAGTCTTGGCAAACCAATCACAAAATCCATGTTGATCTCTTCCCACTTCCAAGTAGGGATTTCTATGTCTTGGGCTAGGCCACCCAGCCTTTGATGTTTGGCTTTCACTTGTTGGCAATTGTGACACCCGACTACAAACATTGCAATATCCCCTTTTTATACCACCCCACCAATAAATCACCCTCAACTATCTATACATCTTTGTCGAATCAGGGTGAATAGAATAGGATGAATTATGAGCCTTTTTCAAAATTAACTCCTTCAATTCATCAACATTAGGCACACATAACCTACCTTGGTAGCTAAGGGCACCATCTCCCCCTTGGGAGAAAACCTTCACTTCACCAGCCTTCACCAAGGCCTTCAACTCTAGCAAGATAGGGTCAAGGTCTTGTTTTGACTTAACATCCTCAATCAAAGAAGATTTGGAACCTAAACAACCACTACACCACCATTTTCAACCTCATTCAACCTAATTACCAACCTAGACAATTGGTAACTTCTCTAGTCACCTCCTTGTTACCAACATCAATATGAGCTACACTACCCATGGACACTCTACTTAGAGCATTGGCCACAACATTAGCTTTATCGGGATGATAGTGCACACTCATGTCATAATCGTTAAGGAGTTCAAACCACCTTCTTTGCCTCTAGATAATATCTTTTTGTGTGAACACACATTGGAGACTCTTGTGGTCGGTAAACATATCAACATGAACCCCATACAAATAGTGATGCCAAATTTTCAAAGCAAGTACCAAGGCCGCCAATTTAATATCATAAATGGGATAATTTCGCTCATGCACCTTAAGTAGCCTAAAGGCATATGCTATGATCTTGCCATTTTGCATCAAAACACACCACAAACCAATCCTTAAGGCATCAATTTAAACCACAAACCCTTCTAACCCTTCCGGTAGAGCCAAGATAAGAGCGGAGACAACTTGTCTTTCAAAGTTGGAGAACTCTTTTCACATTCATCGCTCCAAATGAATTTTGCCTTGTTTTGGGTCAACTTTGTCATAGGGGAAGTAATAGAACAGAAACCATTCACAAACCTCTGGGTAGTAACCCGCCCAACCCAAGAAACTTCTAATATCCATTGAAGTCAAGGGCCTAGGCCAATTTCTTATCACCTCAATCTTTTTAGGGTCTACTTTAATGCCATTATCTGACACCACATGCCCTAGGAATGAAACCTCTTCCAACCAAAATTCACACTTTTCATATTTAGCATACAACCTCTCGTTCCTCAAAATTTGCAACATGACTCTCAAATGATTCACATGTTCTTCTTCACTCTAGGAGTAAATCAATATATCATCGATAAAGACCACCACAAACATGTCAAGGTAGGGTTTAAAAACCCTATTCATGAGATCCATAAATATTGCCAATGAATTAGTCAAGCCAAAAGACATTACCACAAATTCAAAATACCCATACCAAGTCCAAAAAGCCATTATAGGAATATCACACTCCCTTACTCTCACTTGGTGGTATCCGGACCGAAGATCAATCTTAGTAAGGTCACTAGCCCCTTGTAATTGATCAAAAATGTCATCAATCCTTGGTAGAGGGTACTTGTTCTATATAGTGACTCTATTAAGTTGTTGGTAACTTATGCACATTCTAAGGGAACCATTCTTTTTCTTTACAAACAACATCGGTGCACCCTAAGGTGACTTGTTAGGCCTTACAAAACCCTTCTCCAACAAATCCCTCAATTGATCCTTCAACTCCACTGGGGCCATAAAGTAAGGGGGAGTAGAAATAGGTTGTGTATTGAGAAGGAGGTCTATACTAAAGTCTATTTTCCTTTTGGGAGCAACAGTGGGAAGTTCATCGGGAAAGACATCAAGAAACGCATTGACCAGCGGAACCAACTCAACAGGAAGGACTTTAGGCTCAAAATCCCTAACCCTTACAATATAGTAAATGCAACCCGTAGAAACCAACTTTTGGGCTTTTAGACAAGAAATGAATCTACCCTTGACCGCGACATTATGACTTTCCCACTCCAGGACGGGCTCTTTAGGGAATTTGAACCTAACCTTATGGGTTCTATAATTAATGGAAGTATGATATCCATGTAACCAATCTATCTTAAGAAAAATATCAGATTCCACTATGTCAAGTTCAAAAAAATCACAAGGCAAGACTTTATTCAATATGGACACGGGACAATCTCTCTAGATTCCTTTAGCAATAATGAACTCACCAATGGGGGCAGACACTTCATAAGGTTCACAAAACAATTCGGGATGAACATGAAGCTTATTAGCAATAAAAGGAATGATGAAAGAAAGAGTGACACCCAGATCTATCAAAGCATACACTTCATAATCAAAAACCTTTAACATACCGGTAACAACATTGGACACCTCATCCACTCTTGCCTTCCTTCGAGAGCATTGAACACATTTTGCCTTGGAGCACCTCCTTGTTAGCCTTCTTTTTCCCTTTAACCCGCATTAGCACCTTAGCCTTGAGGATGACCATCTGTACCCTTGTTTTGAGCATGAGTATAGTTAATATCCTTGTGACCCATCTAACCACAACCAAAGAAAGCATTAGAATTTTTTAAACATGGACCACCGTGGTTTCTCTAACACTTTTAGCACTTAGGATGGGTCATCCCACCATTGTCACCTTGGAATCTTGGGTTAGACAACCCATCATTAGCAAACATCTTGTTAGGAGCATTGGAGGACCTTTGGCCTTGGAACATGTGGCCTTGTTGAAACCAACCAACCTTAGAATCTTGGAAGCCACCTTCAAGCCGAGCCCTCTTGGACTCCCCACTTCTCCTCTTTCTAAGCTTTTCCCCCTTAAGTTGTTTGGCATATGTCATGAGCCAAGACAAATCCTTATCACTTATAAGCATTGCAGTACAATACTCTTCATTTACCAAGTTGGACACCCCCGACACAAACTTGTTCATTCTAGCCTTAGGGTCGGTAACCAAATGTAGGGCATACTTAGAAAGCTTGTTCAATTTGAGGGCATACTCCCCGACACTTATGGAACCTTGCTTGAGGTTCATAAATACCATCATCTTAGCCTCTCTTAACTCAATAGGGAAGAATCGCTTGAGAAAGAAGGCTTTGTAGTCCTCCAAAGGAATGGCATCATCATTTCTCTTCTCCAATTTCCATTAAGAAACAAAAATTTATGCCAAACCCTTGAGTTTATAGGCCTCTAATTTTGCTTTCTCCTCTTAATTTCCCCACATGATAGATAGCACCTTATACACCTCATTGATGAACTCTTGGGGATCCTCCTTTGCCTTGGACCCATGAAACTATGGAGGATTCATCCTTGTGAAATCCCCCACCCTTGAGGCTAGAGTAGGAGAATAAGAAGCTTGGGCCCCTTGGTTCATTTGGTTGGGCATAGTATGGGCCAACATAGTGATGGCATTTCGGAACTCATCTTGGACTACTCCTCCATCTTGAAGAGCTTGAGGAGCGGGAGGGGCCGGTTTCTCCTTAGGTGTATGGGCTCTCCTTTGTCTTCCTCTTAGTAGTGACATGATCTAAAAGAGCAAAGAGCATTCACTAAGGGGAAAAGCCTTATCTTTACATCTAAAGCACGATATAGATCATGAAAAAGTGAAACATTTCCTAAAATACGTTATAGCCTCTCATTTATAGTTATGGTGGCTTTACAACCATGAATAAGAATCTAATCAACATGGTGTGTTGGATCTTCGAGGACTATTTTTACAACCTAGAACTTTGATACCAAGCTTGTGACGACCTAAGTCCAGGGCTTAGATATGACACAGCTAATAGGAGGTCCGAAGACAACCTAAACAAGCCTCTTATTATGTCTTGTACACATCCTTGGTTGCAGAAATGAAAATAAATATCAACAAGAGTCAAGTATAAAGAGGGAAGCGGGACTAAGGGAAGTCTTTCATAAACATAGAAACATAAGAAGAGTCAAGCTCAAAGCATGTACAAACTTAGTATCCAACAACACCTCTACTTTAAAATGGAGTAGGGGCCAAGACACTTCCCAGGCTCATCCTCATGATAACAAGTGTTCAACATAAAAGAAGTCTCAACATAGCATGCGTAACATAGATATGTCCTCGGAGTTGAGGACTCACTAAAGCTTCTTCAATGAAGAGAACTAGACATGTGGAGTAGGATGATCAAAAGGAGTTTTGGTCCCTGCATGGTAATATCATGTAGGCATAGAGAATGCATTAGTACGATTGAATTTACTAATTATGCGGAGCGCAATGCAACAAATACATCAGCCAATATATTCAAAATGCATAACCATAATCAACGGATTTATAATCTCAACGTGATATGCATGATAAATGCTTGTAATAAAACATGCTTGTAAAATATTTAACTTGTATAATATATTGTACATATGTGGGAGGAGACCTTAACCGACATAGACCAAGCAGGTATAACTTGGAACCCAAGGCATGACACCCCCTTGGTACAGGTGACACAGCATGACACCCCAGCAAAGTGTGGTCTACTTGCCAAGGCAAACCAAACATGATAACATGAACTAGATGGATCCAATAATATAGCAAGGGTAAAATATATAATCCTATGGTGGGACATTATTTCGATACTAAAGACTTTATATAAGGACCCCTTGAGTCGAGCCCACATCTTATGCCTCAATCAGTGCTAAGTCAAATCCCATGGAATACTTGAAATAATCATACTTTAATGATAACATGAATAACTTGTAAGAGACATGATAACATGACATGAGTAGCTCATTCACATGGTTGACCTCTACTAGTGAGCCTAACTTGAACATGAGAGTAAATAATAATCATACATTGAATGGCTCACAAGAGGTTTAAATTTTAAATAACTTGATACTTGTAAAATGATGGGTACTTTTCATGAATTAAATACATGCTTGAAAGCCCTTAATCATCATGAAGTCGCTTAACTTGTAAATCATGTAATAGTTCACCAACAACTTGAGAATTCTTGTCATGTAATTTCATCAAACGCTTGGTGCATTCATGATACTTATTCAAAATCATGCAACTTATGAGTTTAATAAGAAGAGTAAAATCAATTCAAAATCAACCCACCAATGTTGTAATAAAACCCTTAATTTTGGTATCATGAAATCCATCTCAAAAGTTCATCATACTTCATAGTTTTCATAGCTCAAATCATGCATCATCTCAATAGATATAAATCAACTCATGGAATAAGCTTAAAATAGATATCCATGCATAATCAATGAGTACTTGATAAAAATAAGCCAACATAATTTATGTTCATACTTCATAATAAAAGACACCTATAAGTAATACAACTTGAAAACATACAATTTTCATGGAAATAGAAGGTTAGGATCCATGGGTGAAAGGACCCATGGATGAAGACCCACATAACTTAAACCTTGGATTTCTTGAAATGAACTTGAAGGAGACTTGAAGCTTGAGATGGGTTCTTGAGTTCCAAAATGGAGCTTGAAATCCTTGAATTTGCATGAGAGATTTGATAAAGTCTTGAAGAGGTTTTAGAGAGGGTTTTATGAGTTATAGAGTTGAAAAATCGCTAAGTGTGGAAGATTTCACGATTAGATAGGCATGGGGATATTACCCCAATGCCCTATGACGAAATGAGAAAAATTAGGAAAACTGACCCTGGTCCACGTCCAGTCCGTGATGTAGACCAAGTGCGGAGAAACTTCTTACACTAGTATGTGCCCCATGCGCGTCGCAACTTGGGCACGGATAGCTACAGGAATTCAAGTATTAGCAAAAATTATTTTTCACTATAGGTCTTCTAAAATCTGGTATATACCCATATCCCACTCAATTTTTCCATGCGATCAAGAATATGAAGTTAGATTTCTGGAATCACGCATGTATTTTGAGATATATAGAAATTACGATTATGGGGCATTTCGAAGCACATGAGGGGTGTTTCAAATACTTTGAAAGATAATTGTATTTAAGAGAGTATTCAAAAACACTCATAAAAACTTTCTTGAGGATCATGAACTTTGTCATCTTTGCTTCCCTTAGCTCAATTGGAAAGAAATGCTCAAGGAAAGAAACTTTGAATTCTTCCCAAAGAATGAGCTCATCATCTGGTCTCTCCATCTTCATTGATTGTACCATGATTGAGTAAGGCCCTTGAATTGGTAGGCCACTAATTCCACTTTCTCTTCTAAATTTACCTTATTATAGCCAAGACCATGTGCACCTCATCGATGAATTTGGGGGTCCTCTTCATCCTCGAGGTGGGAGCTCTCTATGCCATTAGTCTCAGCAGCGTAATCTAAAAAAGTAAAAGACTGCTTATTAGATATAGGAAACCTTATATCAAATCCAAAAAACTTAAACAACTTTCACTTCGTCAAGCAAACCCAGTTCCTCTTTTTCACTGTTTTGCTCTTCTATATAGCTTGATCACCATCCAATTTAAGAAATTTTTTTTCCTCTATATACCTGTTGATTGGCAGTTTTTCTTGTTGTTGTACTTGTATATTTGCTAGGTTATATATTCTTTTGTGTCTTTGTAGCTTAGAGAGTTATAGTTCTTAGTTTAGTGGCGTCAAGATCTCATAGTGGACTAGGGTCATGTCATCAGTCAGGGTCAGGGGTTAGGGGTAAGGGGGTAAGAGGGGCACGAGTTTATGAAATTAAGGATACAATCGTGGAATATAGGGTCACTAACAAGGAAGTTCATAGAATTAGTAAAATGTTTTAAAAGAAGATATATTAATATAGCGTGTGTCCAGGAGACTAGATCGGCAGGTACCAAAGCACAGGACATGGATGGGTTTAGGCTGTGGTACTCGAGTGGTTCTAGATATAGAAATGGTTTAGGTATCCTAGTAGATGAGAATCTTGGGGACTATGCGGTTGAGGTTAGGGAGGTTAATGATAGGATGATGTTTATCAAACTCGTGGTGGGTAAACATGTAGTGAACATAATTAGTTCTTATGCGCCCCAAGTAGGCCTAGATGGGGAAGTCAAAAGGCTCTTTTGGGAGGATTTGGATGAGGTTTTGCAGGCATATCAAAGACAAAAAAAACTTCATTGGGGGTGACATTAATGGGCATATCGGGGAAAATAATAGCGGGTTTGAAGATGTTCATGGAGGATTTGATTTTGGGGAGAGGAATGGAAGTGGGACGTCTCTCTTAGATTTTGCCAAAGCTTTTGAGTTAGTGATTGATAACTTGTGTTTCCCAAAGAGGGAAAACCACTTGATTACCTTCTGTAGTACGGTAGCTAAGACTCAGATAGATTACCTACTTCTCCGAAAGGGCGATAGAAGTCTATGTAAGAATTGCAAGGTTATTTCGAGTAAAAATGTTTCCACTCAACATAGGTTTTTAGTGATGGATGTGGAGATTAAGAGAGAAAAAAAAGAAGAAGGTTATGTATGCCCAACCTAGGATTAGCTGGGGAGGCCTTACTCCTGCCCTTTCTCGCTAGATGGAAGAAAAGTTGAGAAACTTAGAGGCGTGGATTAGTGAACGTAATGTGAACAGTATGTGGGACATGACTACTGACTACATCAGAAAGGTAGCTACCGAGGTACTAGGAGTTTTGAGAGGTACCTTTGGTGGATGACAGGGTGATTGGTGGTGGAATACGGAAGTTCAAGGAAAAGTACAATATAAGAAGGTCGCTTACACAGAGTGGTTAGATTTTAGGGATGAAGATGAAAAGAAAAACTTAAGGAAATTTATAAGAAAGACAAGTCAGAAGCTAAGATGGCGGCAAAAAATGCCAAGTCAGTAACGTTTGAGCCCCTTTATGAGGAGCTAAGTGATAAAGGTGGGGATAAGAGATTGTATAGTCTCTCTAAAGCAAGAGAAAGGAAAGCTCGCGACTTGGACCAAGTGCAGTGCATCAAGGATGAGGAGGGCGAGGTGTTGGTAGATGACACTTCCATTAAATTAAGATGGCAAGCTTACTTTCATAAACTCTTAAATGAAAAAGGAGATAGAGATATCGAGTTGGGTAAGTTGGTACACTCCAAAAACCATCATGATTTTGGGTATTGCAGGCGGTTCAGAGTGGAGAAGGTAAGACGGGCTATTAGTAGGATGAAAAGGGAGAGGGCGATTGGACCGGATGAGATTCCGGTAGACTTTTGGAAGAACATGGTCAATGATGGCATAGAGTGGTTGACTAGACTGTTCAATGCTATTATGAAGACTGCCAAGATGCTTGATGAATGGAGGAGGAGTGCAATGGTTCCATTATAGAAGAATAAGAGAGATATTCAAAATTGTAACAATAATAGGGGTGTCAAGTTGTTAAGCCACACTATGAAGTTCTGGGAGAGAGTTGTGGAGATGAGGGTGTGAAAAGTAGAATCTATCTCGGAGAATCAATTTAGATTCATGCCGGGGCGGTCGGCTACTAAAACAATCCATCTTGTTCGGAGGTTAGTGGAGAAATATAGGGAAAAAAAGAGGGACCTTCAGATGGTATTCATTGATCTCGAGAAGGCATATCATAAAGTCCCAAGGGATGTCTTATGGAGGTGTTTAGAGGTTAAAGGTGTCCCAGTGGCATATATCAAGGCGATTAAATACATGTACGATGGAGCTAAAACTTGGGTAAGAATGGTAGGAGGAGAGTCAGAGTATTTTCCTGTTGAGATGGGGCTCCATCAAGGATCTGCGTTGAGCCCTTTCTTGTTTTCCTTGGTGATAGATAAGCTGATGCGATCTATCCAAGAGAAGGTACCATGGTGTATGCTATTTGCGGATGACATAGTACTGATTGATGAGACTCGGACTAAAGTTAATGAAAGGTTGGAGGCCTGGAGACATGCCTTGGAGTCCAAAGGATTCAAATTGAGCAGGACCAAAACTGAATACTTGGAGTGCAAATTCAGTCTTGAGAGGGATGAAGCAAACTTTGATGTGAGGTTTGACACTCAACCTATCCCAAGAGGGAAAACTTTAAGTATTTGGGGTCCATCATCCAGAGTAGTGGCGATATCGACGATGATGTCACACATCGTATCGGGGCAGCATGGACTAAATGGAGGCTTTCCTCTGGAGTATTGTGTGACAAGAAGATACAACCTAAACTCAAAGGTAGGTTCTACAGAGTGGTGGTTAGACCATTATTGTTGTATGGAGTGGAGTGTTAGCCAATTAAAAATGCACATGTTCAGAAGATGCATGTCGCAGAGATGAGGATGCTAAAATGGATGTGCGGTCACACCAGGAGTGACAAGGTTAGGAATGAGATCATTCAGGAGAAACTAGAGGTGGCCCCGGTGGTCGAAAAGATGAGGGAAGCAAGACTACGATAGTTCGGACATGTGCAGAGAAGGAGTATCAATACTCCTGTTAGGAGGTACAAGAGGTTGGTTTTGGGAGCTATACGGACGGGTAGAGGTAGACCGAAGAAGTACTGGGGGGAGGTGATCAGACATGACATAGCGGAACTCGATCTCACTGAGGACATGACCTTAGATAGAAAGAAGTGGAGGTCGCAAATTAGAGTAGCAAGCTAAATTATTATTATTATTATTATTATTATTATTATTATTATTATTACTTTTTTTATATGTTCTCATTATCTGTCATATATGTGTTAATTTTATATATTTACATACTGCCATGTGCTATTCATTGTTAGTCGCGCCTTCGGTTCCCTTCCCTTCCCTTTCCTTTTTATCATATCTAGTTCTTTCTGCTTATGGGTTTTGAGATGAGGGTTTCCAGGAAATAGCATCTCTACTTCTATTTCTACCCTCCCTAGACGCCACTTGTGGGATTTAACTAGGTATGTTGTTGTTGTTTTTCTTGTTATTTCAAATTTAAAACATGACATAGAGTATGAAGAAGTGAACCATTTCCTAGAACACATTATACCTCTCATTCATAATTGTAGTGCGCTTCACAACCATAAGCAAGACTCTACTTGACACAGTGTGTTGGATTTCCAAGGACTATTTACAAACCTAGTGTTGTGATACCAAGCTCACACCCCAAGCCAAGGGCCTAAACATGAAACGGTGAATGGTAACCCAAAGGGATCCCAAGCAAGCCTCTTAAGCATACATAGCACATGCAGAAGCAAGGAAGAGTGACAAACACATAGCATATAATTTCTAAGGGAGTTAGGGCTTTGTACTCAGGCTATGAGAATGTTGTGGGGAAGAGGATTAGCATAAATCACATAACAAATAATTTCTAAGGGGTGAGTGAGTATGACTGACGCTATAGGGGCAATTAAGGACTTGGACTTTCATCTCATTGTCAACATACAACAACCACATAAGGGGAATGAGAACTAATTGATTCTTCCATAAAATATAAGAGTCAAGCTCATAGCATACGTAACATAATTATATCAAACAACACTTCTAAATCATGAATAGAAGGGGGGCCAAGACATCTCTCGGGTTCACCCTCATAATAGTATCCAAAAATAAATGAGTCTAAACAAAGTATGAATGCAAGTGGATTTTTGTCCCAAGATGTAGAGGACTCACCAAGAAATCTTCAACCGGAACGTCTATCCATTTGGAGGAAGAGGAGGATGGAAAGGAGCTCTGATCCCTACATAGTAAGATCACGTAGGCAGAAAGTAAGCATTATTGCTTGGAATATACTAAGTATGCAAGGTTCAAATGCAACAAAGAACATAAGCCCAGTTAAACAATATGCACAATCGAAATCAATGAATATAAGCTCAATATGCTATGCATGATCAATGCCATAGTCAAAACATGCATGATGAATTATCAAATCATATGACATATCATACAGAGATGGGAAAGGACCATAATCGACATATAAGACCAAACGAGCTACTACTTAGAATCCCGATATTCACTCCACACTAGACTAGAAGTGGTCTACTTTGCCAGAATAAACCAAATACTAACATTACAAGAACGCCACCCTTTTCAAAAATTGCCTCATCATCACCTTACAGGAACACCACCCATTTTGGTATATACATCTTACAAAACTTATGGGAACACCACCTATTTTGGTATTTGATTTACATGTGTCATACTGGAACACCACCTATTTTGGTCAATCATGCAACTTAAGCTATATGGATATATTGGCTAATTTATAAAACTATGGTGGCAACATAGTTATGGGACAATGGTTAACTATTGAGGTCCTCTCAATGCTAGATCACAATCCCAAGGAATACTTCAAATCATACTTATTATCATAACTTGCATATCATCATATTTCATAATATCATCATAGAATAGTTCTTCAAAACCAATTTTTAATCATATCAAAGATACGGTTTCATAATTTCTCATTGCATTCACAATATTCTTATAATTCATAACATACACAGTAGCCCTTCATAAATCACATATCTCACCATATGGCCTTTGTCAACATAAGAAGCCTAGTACATAATTTAGCAAAACATGCTAGGTATGTGTACGTTGCTCAAAATTATGTAAAATCAACATCTTTGGTCATGAGGAGAATAATGAAATCCCTTTTCAAATTTATGCAAGATAATTCACCTTAACATAGAAAAGCATAATTAGGACATCATTAAAGCCTCATCTTAAATTACATAATTCCATGACTTAACATTTAATAATGTTATATAAAGATAAAATAACATAATACTCATCATAATATCATCATTAGTTCCTTCATAATCATATCATGCAAAAGAGTTCATAGAGTCTTTATAAATACCCATAACTTTAAATAGATTTAGAGGAAGAATGGTTGAGCTTATGGGAGAAAGGTTCTCACAATCAAAACCCACATATATTAGTAATCTAATGGAGAAAAATCCTATTTAGTGATGAAGAAACCAAAACCCTAGCTTGGCCTTCATGCTTGAAACCTTTGAAGGAGGCTTAAGAGTGTTTGGGACTTAGAAATATTTTGGGATGGAAGAGAATGAGTTGATTAGGGTTGTATATACTGATAAGGGATCCTTTGAGGAGTAAAATGATGTAGTTTAGTCTTTAAATAATGAGAAATGTCAAAACTAATCCTTTTTCTTTTAAAATTCTATCAGACAAGACCATAAGACTCCATTTATGGATCGTGGTATTGTCCACGACCTATAGAAATGGTTTTGTCTAATGTCACCTTTGAACTTTCAGAAACTATTCTCTGATCTTTAAATCCATAACACGACTTACAGCACAAAAGTCTTTTTCTGGGCCATCTGATAAGTCATAGGTTTAGTCCCTGAAAATCGCAAATTTCACCAAGTTTGCCCTAGTTCTATGGACCAACTTACGGATCATACAATGACTTATGGCCTGTAAGGCCCCTCGTAGAGTCCGACAGTCAAAAATTTCCAAAACTTATTTTCTTGTATTTTTTTCACACTCCTCATAAGTAGGATCTTATAAGTCAATCCTTAAAAGTAGGATATTATAAGTCAATCATCATTTATCAAGGTTGTGGAGGACAGGTGTAAGAAGGAAAGAAACCCATAACCTACTTGTGACAAGTGTGGTAAGATATACCTAGGAAAGTTCTTGACAGGATAAGAAGGTTATTTTGATTGTAATGAGCTATGGCACAAGAGAAGGGATGGCTCAGTGGGCACTAGGAAGGAAAGAGAGAGAGCCCATATTATTATACTCGGTAAGTATGTCATTCATTGAATATGGTAAGGGTTGGTGCTAAATAGTTTATAGCTGAGGTGTTGTGATTGATGTTTTCGTAAGTGGTTATGTTGGTATATTAGCAAAAGTGGTACTTTATGTTCATACTTGTACATCATTTAATTTAGTCATTACATATTACTTATTATGCATGCATGCTCACTGAGTTAGTTGGTTTGGTTGAAGTTTCATGTGCAATTACGAAATTGTGCTATCCATGCTTTTAAAATGATGTTCGTGTTATAGAATTTGAAATTTGCATGAAAAAATGTTTGATTTGCATTATCATATTCGTAAGGGGTTGATAGATGTTGTTCCACTCTATTCATGCTAGTTCTATTCACTTCAAGGATGAAGGTTCCCAAGAGGTAGATATTGTAAGGCCCTAGATCTTAAGCTAAGACTCGAGTCCTTTCACATACGTGTATAGGCTCAACTTGATGATTTTTAATGTATGGTATTAATTAATATATGTTCAAAGTGGATTACATATGGTTTGGGGTGATAGGGCATCTCTTAAATTGAGTCAAGACCAAAGGATTTCAATCAGCTAAGTTTCGGCATGAGTTCGTATAGGACTCAATGTCAAATAGTCATATATTTTAGCACATTATAAATTAGGTGGAGCACTAACTACCGAATTGTAGGTATGTGAATAATTTTTTCAACGCATCCGATTTTGCCTTATTCTAAGTTTAGAGAAAAACATTACGCCCATTTTACTAAAGCCAGTTGAAGAAGTCAATTTCGATGATCCGCTGAATATTTCAATGACGGGCCAATTTTAACCACCGAATTGTCCAAAAAATCTTTAGAATCTATCAAAAAGAGCGACCCAAAAGGTCCCATCCGGCTAGCACTAAATGGTTAGGTGATGGGACCCCTGGATCGTCGATTTTGCCTCCCAGACTCATTAAGATGACATTTTTTTTACTCTTGATGATATTTTTATATTCCCAAAAGGGGTTTTCAACTTATTTATCCTAAATATTCCTTCCTATGCCTCTTTTCATACCCTAATACCTTTCCACTTCACTCATTCCAAATTTCTCTCTTAAGGATGAAGACCCAAATCCTCCACTAAAGAACAAGCTTCAATTTCTTCCAAGTTTTTCATCAAATCCAAGATTTTCTTCAACTTTCTTCTCTATTTATCTCTAAGGTATGTGGGTTTCTTCATCCATGGTCCTTCCACCGATGGAATCCAAAACCCTTTCAACCCAATCTTTAATTTCAAGGTTTATTTTATTATGGGTACTTCTTCTTCCTAATTATATGCATGATTTATAGTAGAAATTATTATTTATTGATTTTAAATACATGAAATGAGTAGGTATTTATAAACTATTTACATTACAATATTGGGTTGATGATTTCTTAAATTGGTCTTGCTAAATATTTACGCAAATGTTATATTTTGATCTAAATCACGAATATTATGTTCATATGAGTTTGTATTGCCATCTAATTACATGTGTTGATGGATTTTGGAAAATGATCTACCTTAAATTACTTAATTTTTTGAATCTCATTATGGGTTGTTTTAATCATGGTTTATCAGATGATTTTCATGATGTTCTAAATGGGGTTTCTCAATAATTATGGTGAGTTATTTTGAAATGGTTTCAAGTGTGCATGTTTTATCCAAAATTTATGCATGCTACTCTTGAATTTCATGATTTTATGTCTTTATGCATGAATCCACTATGTTTTTGGAACTAAGCTCATATGATGAAGTAATTCATGTATGCTGAAAAGGTTTTACTCTATGTATGTAAGTTCATGAATATTATGAATGATGAGATTTATCAAGTGTATTTTGAAATGCATTGAATTCCTACGAAAGCTATGCATTATTGTAAATCCATCTCTATGTTTGTCATGGTATATAAAATTATGCATATCATGATTATATTTATGGTTGTATGTCCAATGGGATTAGTCTACTTGATGTCAAGATAAATAAATGATTGAGGTATGAGTCCCCCACCGAGTAAAGCTTATAAGATGATGATAGGTTGATAGTAGAGGCATAGGCAAGATTTAGGAGCTATCATTATGATGATGATCTATATTCAAAAGTCTTCTAGGATGGGTTAGTAAAATACCTCTCCATTGCTTCAAATAGCTTATGATATGGGTTAGTAGAATGCATCCCCACACTAGATGATTCTATGGTTCATATCTTTGGTCACTCCCTGAGAGTCACACATAGTACCAAGTGGATCATGAGATATATATCATATCTTACCACACCTTGGGTAGCCTATACACCCACTGCACGAGTGGAATACTACTTAGGAATTCTGGTAAATTTTTCCTAAATATGACCTTCCCTTCCCATAAAGAGAGTTTATTGTTCCCTCGGATGAGAGTGAGGAAGGAATAGAAGATGATGCATCATAATCAAAAGGCAGTAAAGTAAAGAAGACCTATGCATCAGTGTACTGTCATGATCACACCCCCCATAGCTAGTGAAAGAGACCATTAGTAGCATCTCATTATCCCATAACTATGTGCCACCATAGGAAGTAGGGACCACTACTAGTAGAGGTCGATTTCTAGACCAATTGCTATTAGAGGTTACTTAATAGCTATCTTTAGTGGATCTACTTAGCCATCTTAGGAGGTCGCCTTGGAAAATAACTTTCCCCTTCTTCCAGTGTAAGGTAAACATCGGGACTTCCTAATTTAGCTCACACGTTTTATGTCGGTTAAAGATTGCTCTCTCGCATCTTCCTGTTCTCCTCATGGTTCTAAGGTGTCCTTTTATGATGATTTGAGATTGTTTCTTCTTGTATGTCTAAAGGTATCCTAAAGTTCATATGACTTATTGTTTTCACAAGTTCAAATGGCCTTCTTTACATATGTTATGATCCTTTGATATTAACAATAAGATTTTCTCATAAAGGTAAATGAATATGCTTACAAGTTTGCATAGTGTCCTTCATTGTCATTATTTATAGTTCACTTGTAGTAAGCTGGTCATTCTCTTATAGTAAGTTCATTTTTGTCCCAAAAATGTATTACAATTCTCTTATGCACGACGACCCATGTTTTCTGTTTATTTTATATTTAAATGTCTTATATAGTGTCAAAATACTGCACTTTTGATGATTAATACTTGCAATTTTGTGTGTTCTCAACATGCTATAAGTAGATTTGATGTGTTTTTATTTTATTTTGTAGGATTGTAGGGTTGCCACAATATTTGGGCTTAGAGTGCGGAATTTCCAGAAGTAGAGGTTCCGCGAGACCCTTTACGGGCCGTATACATTTTTACGGGCCATAAAGATGGTTTTGTACATAATTCTAGTGAAGGATAAATTTTTTAAGATAAGTCTACGAACATGAAAACAAGTCGTCGAAGAATTTACGAGCCGTAGATAGGGAATTATTGAAAAGTCATCAGATGAGACCTCCTACGGGCTGTAGAACTTTATACGAGTTGTAGAAAGGTGTCGCAGAAGTCATACCCAGATTTGAATAAGCAATCCATGAAAGCCCAAATATGGGTCGTAAAATGTTACGACCCGTAGAATCTGTCATAGAGTCTGCCAACCTAGTTATCCTATGTCATTTTTGTTTTGTATTTTAAACACTATACATAGGTTCTTTAGGTTATTTTCCAAAAATGGAACAATAGAGGCACATGATAGAACAATAGAGAGCTTGAGAAATACTTGTAAAACTTTATTTCATCTTTTAATTCAATCTTATGATTCTTATTGAAGAGTTTGGATTTAGCGTGCTTAATTCTCTTGTGGAAGTGTTCTATTATGTTATTTAAATTCATAAGATTTGATTTACACTGATCATGAGTAGCTCAATCCACAATTAGGGTTGTAGTAACCATGAAGAACTACCAAGGTAAAACCAGGGCTTTCATGGATTGCTTATTCAATTAATAGGATTCGACTGATGTTTCTTATCTAATCAATAAAATTGGTCCAAGGGGACGTTGTACTGGAACAATAAGTAAGGGTTAGTAATGTCACACTGCACGGATGGACCAAGTCGCGTTGAGAAATTTGCCTCTTGTCCGGGACAAAGGATTTGGTGAACTTAACTTACTGTTGTACATGCCACACACTGGAAAAGAATTTGATTATCTGGTATTACTAAGGGAATGGGAACACAATATCCTAGTTACTATTCATACTGGTTTAACACTTGTCTTAGTTTAGGATTACTTTTCATAGTTGTTATAACCCCTCCCTCCCTCCCCCTCTCCCCTCCCTCCCGCTGGAGAGGTAAGTTGGTTAATCAACCCGAATTTCATTGAATTCTTC
>JAABOM020002450.1:0-20611 GCA_011800125.2 Solanum clarkiae
ATTTGTATGGGCATCTTGCATATTTTATTTCCATAAACATGATTATTGTGCATTTACTATGTGCTTGCTTGATGATCTAAGAAAAGAAATGTAAAGCCGATGGGTTGGGTCACACACCGTGACAGTTACTATTAATCAATGGGTCGGGTCACATGCCCTGACGGTTACTATGAATCGATGGGTCGGGTCACACACCGTGACGAACGATCGGTCGGATCGTGCGCCACGGCAGATGCATGGACTAGGAGTCCCTCATGGGTCCTGGACTGTGTTGCAGCGGGTGTGTATCACTAGGACAGATATGTATCATTCTACGTGACATTGCATTACATCTCATGACATTCATCTTCATCCCATTGCATTGATTTTGATCATACTTGATGAATTAGCGAGAACTTGATAAGTTGTAGAATTTTTTCTTATGACTTAAAAGTGGGATAGAATGAGGATTATACTATCATAGGCTTTGATCATAGAATTTTTGGATGGTGTAATAGTGAAGGTTATGAATTAGTTTATAGTTGTGGGGGATTTTGTTTGGAGTGTTAGGGGTACCGGTATTCTATGTTACTTAACTTTGTATTTATTAGTTCATTTGCGGAGTACCGTGTGTTTGGTGCTCACCCCCCTTGCTACAACAATTTTGTAGGTTACGAGCCTGATTCATCATGATACTCTCTGCTTCCGTTGTCTGAGGCTTTTCGGTGGAGATTGTGAGAGGTAGTTGTTTGCCATCCCAGCTGACTTCTTACTCTTATATTATGATATTGTTATATTCGAGAGACAACATCATTTGGTACTTGTATTTCTTTTCGAATCTATTGTAATACATTAGAAGCTTATGCACGTGACAACCAGGTTTTGGGGGATGTCATTAAATTGAACTTTCATTTTGATTAATAATTCTGCATTTTAATGTTTTAGTTGGGTTGTAGGCTGACTCGTCTTGGTGGGAAAAGATGAGTGCCATCACGCCCATTTTTGGGTCGTGACACAAATAGACCCAGAATATTTGTAATTCTTAGAATGGGTATTTTCATGTATTAATCAAATCTCTTCATTTTAAATATTTTCTAGTGGTGTCCAACATTAGAACTCGCCTAGTGTTACCTTCCCGATCCTAGTGGTTAGCAAGATTGATTAATAAGATTCAATAATATGTTCTCGTCTAATCAACCAAACTAGACTAAGGGGAGGTTGACTAGGACTATGGGTAATGGATAGTACAACACACTATGGAGATGGCTCAAGTCCTATAGTGAAATTTGACCTTCACCTTTGATCAAAGGGTTGGAAAAACATAAATTACCGTCCTCCATGCGATATTCTAGTTGAGAATTGTAATGTCCGGGAATGTTGAGTTAGTGAATCATCAGGGACACAATACCCAAGTTGCTCTCTGTTATTGATTGTCTTCCATTTTAGTTAAAAAATTTTATGAATCATTGCAACCCCCCCTTTTGGGGGAATTGAGTAGTTAATATTTGAATCATTTACTAGTGAATCAATTTGGAAAGTCTCTGTATTCTCTATGGGATTCGACCCTAACCTTTGTTAGTTTTATTAGTTTGGCAACGATCGCTTTGACCTTAAAAAAGAGTTGTATCTTGAGCATGATCAAAGAAAATGGTGTCATTGTCGGGGAATACGACGAGACTTATACTGGCACTAGTAGTATAATTCAAGCGTTAATTTCTTAGTTCTCTTGTATTTTACCTTTGTTTTTGTTTTTGTTTTTGTTTTTGTTTTTTAGTTTCTTTGTAGGGTATACTAGGTATTGTATGCCTTATACAATGAGTCAAGGTATTCACTTAGCTCCGGTTGACTTATAGACCCAACGGGTTATAAGAAGAATGGCTCAAGCAAATGATAATATCTCGGTTAATAAATCTATGAATCAGAATGTTGATGTTGATACATGATAGGGATGTCAATCCACCACCTTTGGAGAATAGGCCACAACCTAGGGACATCAATGAGAATGGTTATGGATGGGATCAATATAGATTGAATCCCATGGCTATGGATGTAACGGGAGCTATAGTGTTGCCACCACTACCAGCCGACACTAAGTTCACGGTTTCAAGTGGGTTACTTCAAATGCTTCAAAATCATGATTTTTTTATGGGTCTACCATCTGAGGATCCTCATAGCCATCTGCATAATGTAGCTTTTGTTTGCAAGAGAGTGATGGGGATACAAAATCTTTCCATAGATGTCATTGGATTGTGTATGTTCCCTCTATCTCTTACTGATAATGCAGGGGCGTGGCTATCATAAATCATACAAAGCTCAATCACCAGTTGGAATAATTTACAGAAGGACTTTTTAGAAAGGTACTTCTCAAGGTCAAAGAAGCTTAAATTGAAAGATCAAATCAACAATTTTGAGTAATTACCTGGTGATTCAATTAGTACAACGTGGGAGTAATTTATGAAGTGTTTTCAGAAGCGTCCCAGACGATAAAATTATTGACTTCCTTGGTAGAAATCTTCTACCATGTCTATGATGAAAATAATCAAGCTTGTGCCGATACTATAATAGGGGGCCTGTTCTTGGATCAACCATTTACAAGGATCGCTGAGAGGATAGAGTAAGTGGTCAAAATCAACCGTGTATGGGGGCAAAGATAGAGAACGTCTATAAAGTGCCAATGTATGAAGAGGCAGTATTATGATGAGGATACATGTTTTGTGAGTGATCAAGCGGTGTATTTTTGGACCAATGCCCAAGGGTCCAATTCAGACTATAAGCATCAAGGTTCTGGGAACCAAGGTCTAAACTACAATCGAGAAGGTGCTTATAGAGATAACCGAGGAGGTTATTGTGAGAGAAATAGGATACTTGAAGTAGATTGGGGTAGAATAGATGGTTTTAGGAATGGTCCATATATGCTATCACATAATTGTGATGTCGTGGCTAGCACTTCAATAATTAAAAAGATGTTTGACAGACTGATGAAAGAGTTGAGACACAAGATGAGACTCTAAGGAGAATGAAACCGGATATCTCTAGCATAAATCAAAAGATAGAGTCTCATTCGATGACCATTAAGCAACTTGAGCAATAATTTGGTCATGTGTCCACTCAATTAAATCAACATCAGAAAGGTACATTGCCAAGCAATACTGTTTAAAATGTGAAGAATGAGTGGCATTGTATGGCAGTCATGACTAGGGGAGGTAAGAGTACCATTGACCCTCTGATGCTGGTAGGTGTGGATGATCTACACGAAGAGTTATTTGTACAAAATGTTATGAATGACAAAGAGGATTGTGTCAAAGATGGGGTAAGCGGTGAAGCAGTTGAAGAGCCAAAGAAGTATAAGACCGTCCCAGGGCCTCCTCTTCCATTTCCCCTAAGACTCAAACAAAAGGAGGAGGATGACAAGTTTAAACACTTCCTCTCCATGTTGAAGTAACTGTCCATCAACTTTCTCCTGATCGAAGCATTGGAAAAAATGCCCGGTTATGCTAAATACATGAAGGATTTGGTGACTAAGAAGCGGATGGTAAGCCAAGAGCTTTCTCAAGAGATCCAACGTTGTAGTGCCATTGCGACTAAGTCCTTAGTTTAGAAAAGGAAAGACCCCAACACATTCACCATCCTTAGTGCCATTGGTGATGTAGAGTTGACAAAGACTTTATGCGATTTGGGTGCTAGTATAAACTTAATGCCTCTTGTGGTTTTCAAAAAGCTTGGTTTGGATTCTCCCACTCCTACTAAAATAAGGTTGTTAATGGCGGATAGAATAATCAAGAAACTAGAGGGAATACTTTATGATGTGTTATGAACGTTGAAAAATTCATATTCGTAGCGGATTTTGTGATTCTTGATTGTAAAGTTAATTTTGAGGTCCCTATTATCTTGGGAAGACCATTGCTAGCCACAGGGAGAGCTCTGGTAGATATGGATTCCACTAAACTCTACTTTAGGGTGAATGATGAAGAAATGATTTTTGATATCCGCCAATCTATGAAGCATCTGGATGAATTGAAAAGTGAGGTTTTGGCTGATGTGCTATCAAAATACAACACATTTGAGGCCTAAAATATTGAATTTTGTGAGTTCTTAATGCGACTTTTTTATGGTTTTTACGTGTTTTTGTGTTATTATTGCAGAAAAGGTAGGTTGTCATGATTTTGGAGAAAAATTGCAGATTTTGCTAAAGTGCAGAACATACGAGCTCACCTACGAGTCGTAGGGTGATCTCATAGCCAGAAACAGAGAGTAAAACTAAAAAAATTTGTAAGTGGAGGTCAGCCTTACGAGGCCACTCTACAATTCATAAGTCTCAATACGACTCGTATAGGTAGACTCGTAGCAAGAAATAGAGAGCCAAAATTTTGGACCAAAAACTAAATGTCTAGACTACCAGAAGAGTATACGAGTCATATCTCAAGCAACGATTTGTACTAGTGGATCATAACAGTTAAATCCAAAATGCCAAGTTCCTGATATGAGACCCCGATTACAACTCATATGTCACCCTACAGTCGTACCTGTGAGACGCACCTGCTGCCATCTATCTTTTCTGTATAATTTTTAGGGTTAAAATTTGTAACTACTATATATACTTTATGTTAGGGTATATTTTAAGGAGACTAGACTTGAATATTGGAGGAGAGCCTTTGAATATTCTCTCTAGATTACATTAGGGTTTTAGTGTAGATTTTAATTTTCTCTTTGAAAATCCACTTTTGGGGAGTGCAAATCATACATTGTATTCTGTCTTAATCTATTAAGCTTGTGGTTAGCAATTTGTGGTGTTATAACTTTTCATTACTTTGGGTAAAATTCTCAATCATATTTTGTATTTGCATTTATGTTGGTTTTACCTTAGCTATGAATAGCTAAGAACCCACAACTTGGCGTTATGGGAACCATGGGTGGTTCACTTGAGATAACCTAGATTTATTGCACTTTTATGATTGGGGTTTTACATGTATAGTCTATTTCCCTTCATTTTGATTGTTGTTTTGTGGTGGCCAACACCAAACCTTGTCTGCTATCATGATTCTGACCAAGGTAGTGACGAATCAGAAAATAGAAGTAGATGATAGGATTTGATTGATGTGTTCTCATCTAATCAACCAAATATGACCAAGGGGAGGTTGACTGGGATAATAGGTAACGGTTAATTGGCACACCATGGTTGCCAACCAAGGGTCATGTTGAAATTCGACTTTTACCTTAACAAGAGTGTTGGAAGAACCTAAGTTACTGTCCTGCATGTGAAGTTCCAATTATAATTATGTTATCTAGGGTAATTGAGTCAACGAACCATATGGAACACAATTCCAAGTTGTCCCTACAATTGAGTGGTTTTTTGCATAGTATTATAGTGTTTATTTTACTTTTGTTCTTAAATCACAAACCCCTTTTTGAGATTTTATTTATAAATACTCAAAATGATTGATAGTGAATTCTTGTAGTCAAACCCTGTATTCCCTGTGGATTCGACCCTAACCTTTGGTTAGGTTAACTACTGACAGCGACGACTTTCTTATTCGAGCGTGAACATCATCAGGGGAAATTGAGGAATTCTGAGTATTCAAGATGCCTAAGTCGTGCTGTGACAATAAACCAGGCGCTACTTAGGAGGCAACCTAAGAATATTTGATGTTTTAGCATTGTTTTAAGTTTATTTTCTGTTTTTGAACTCTGAGTTGATTGTTTGTATGTGTTTTGATTATTATTTTTGACATTGGGTTGCATATAGGGTGCAAGTGCATTTTATGAAGAGTATATAGGTTCAGGACAAAGATTGCAGGTTTTACTGAGAACTGCGTCTGATGCAGTCCCTATGACTAAGCCTACAAGACGTATTACACTTTACGGCTCATAATCTTATCTCGTAAAAAGTTACAGTATGCAGGTTAAGTATGCAATCCACCCATGAGCCAACCTTATGACTCGTAGTTCAAACTACGAGTTATAAATAGGATTCGTGGAACCCAGGTATGTTTTTATTTTTTTATAAGTGTTGAGTGGTCTACGAGACTAGGAATTATGAGTCATGGACCAAGCTACAACTCGTAGTTAGGGTTTTCTAGACTCGATCGAGTAAATTTAATTTGTTGATCAGGTAAAGGTTGGGTCGGTCTTGAGGATATCGAGGCTAGAAGAGGAGCTGAGACTAGCCCAAGAGCATGATAGAGCGATGGGTATTGGCCTACTGGGGATAGAGTTCGACTGCTGTGCAGATTATCCCGCAGGAGGGAGATGACCAAATGCAGCCCGGGACTGGTGCTTAGGTACTAAGATATTTTTTTTAACCCCTTGTATTTACTGTTATTTTGATCTTGTACTTTGAGGACAACATACATTTTTTTCGATGGGGTGTGGCAGTTATGTGTTAGTGCTAATTTGTTTTGAATGATAACTTTATTTCAGGACACAAAGGTGGATACACAAAGAAGCGTGACTTACTAGCCTTGGCAGATCTAAAAGCTAATCAAGCAAAAAGGAAAATTTAGAATTGAGAGATATTACGGAAGCTTAATCAGCAAAACCCAAATCTTGCGAGAAAATCAAGGCAAATCAAACAAAATGAATTTGAGAAAAATCTTTGAAAAGAATATGAAATCACAAGACAATCAAGGATCTTTACAAGCCAGTCAAGCAATCAAAAAGGAAAAGGATATCAGTCAAGCAATCTAAAAGGAAGAAGGTATCAATCAAGCAATCAATAAGATATGCACGAAAAATCAAGCAATCAACATGATATGCATGAAGAACCAGGATGACTGCCTTCCATTTGCCTTGCCCTTATTCTTGGAAAGAGGATCAAATCAGTACCTAAATCCAAGGATCAAATCCATTGGAATGCCATCTCTTCTATAAAAGAAGGCATCCGGATATCTCATCAACCATACAAGCTTACTGCAATTCAAGCCTTTTTAATACTTTTCATCTTTAGAAAATCATTGTAATTTATAGTTTTAATTTTACTGTGAAAGAAAAAGAGAGAGAAAAAGAAGAAACACTGAAAAGAGAGGTGTGTATCAACAGAAAAAAAATAAGAGAAAAAATATTCTGATTTTTAGTTTCAACTTTCGTAACAAACCCCATTAAAGGATCGAAGATATGTCACTTGCAACCCAAGAGAACTAGACTAGGATTCACATTGAATCCAAACTAATATAAAAATATCTGGTGTTAAAGTTTCTTTTTAGGAACTTTAAATATCTTTTTATTTATTTATCTGTTAGTCGACTATCGGTTTCACTAGCTGACTATCTGCAGTTAAGACAAAAGAAAAGGAAAAAAGTGAAGAAACTTCAATTCACCGCCCCCCTCTTGCACTTTTAATTGGTATCAGAGCCTGGTCTCACTAATTTTTCTGCCTAACAACAGGTGAGGAAAATATCATGGCAAATTAGAATCATACCATTGGTGCTTTATTTCAAGAGTGAACTTCTCAAATCTGACCTCCCTACTTCTATGGAAAGCATTTCTCATAAGAGAAAATCAGGATAGAAACCTTTATCAAATCCTATGATGTTAAGTTTTGGAGGGTCATCAAACTTGGTGATATACCCATCCCTGCTACCAAACCTGCTAATGAAATTCATCAAACTGTAAAGAAAGCCAGGCCACAGTAGTTCCTAGCCTAGAAAATTACACTTTTGAACAAATGGAGATCATTCAGATAAACTCAAAGGGTAAGAATGTTCTGTAAAATTCAATCAACGGCGAAGAATATGAGAAAATCTCCAGCTATGAAACTGCTAAAGAAATGTGGGACGAATTGGAAGTGACCTATGAAGGAACTGACAAAATAAAAGAAATTATTATCAGTGTCCTTGTTTATGAATATGAACTCTTCCAAATGAAAGAAGGACAATTTGTTGAAAGCATGATTGCACGACTGAGCAAGACCATTAGAGAACTCAAAGATGTTGGAAAAAAATATGCCCCCATAGAGCACATAAGAAGAGTCCCAGGAAGTGTACCTCCTCAGTGGCATACCAAAGTTATTGCACTTAAAAGCATGGATCTAAAGAACTTAACAAATGATGAAGTTTGAGGAGATCTTATTGCCTTTGAAAAGACTCACCTAAACAAAAGGAGCAAAGAAGATGAGAAGAAGAAATAAGTTGACTTCAGAGCAACTGATGAAAATCATGATGATGAAGACGATTTCAATGATTATTAAATTTCTCTAATCACAAGATTTTCCATGGAAATATTTCGGCGCAATAGAAATCAAAGAAGAGGTAAGCAAAATAACTCTAGAAATAAACAAATTACTAATTATAATAGAAATAATGGCAGGTGCTATGACTACAGAAAATTCGGACATATTGAAAGTGAATGTCCAGAGACTAAGAAAACATAGCCTCAAGGTTATAGAAGAAACAAACCCCTTAGCAGCTGGAGTGATGAAGACACTTCTAAATATGATCAAGATGACTCTGGAAATGTGTGTTTCATAGCCATTGGAGAATCCACTCAGGTAAAGCCTGATTTCTGTAAAAGTTGTAATGATTTAAGAGCTCTATTAGATCAGCCCATCACAGACTTGAAAAGATCTTTTGAAAATCATAGAATTAGTCAAGATGAAAAATGAGCAATGGATATTCAACTCAAAGTGTGTTCTGTTGAAAGAGATCCTTTTGACGAAGAAATTTTTTGAATTAAAAACTGCTAAAACTGGTAAAAGCCATCACAGTTGACTCATTTTGAATACTATAGTCTGCCCGAATCTAATAAAACTGGTAAAATCTCTTGTTATTATTGTGGTAAATTTGGTCACTCCTATTCTAGGTGTAGATATCGTCTCTCTAAGCCCATCCAAACTGGTTTGGAGAGTCAAAAATAATCCTAACCAAAAAAGATCCAAAGCTTATTGGGTACTTAAAAAAAGTAATCTTTTTTTGCAGGAACTCCATGTAAAATCAAAAGGTAAATGGTACCTTGACAATAGATGTTCAAATTATATGACAGGCAACAATTATATGTTCAAATTTATTGCTGAATTTAAGGGTGGAAAAATTTTATTTGGTGACAATTCAACTGGATCTATTATTGGTATTGGTACTATTTCCTTTAATGAAACCTATGAAATTACTAATGTGTGTCTTGTGAAGGGATTAAAGCAATTCTATTAAGTATCAGTCAACTGTGTGATGTTGACCTTGAGGTAAGATTCAAGAAAATCGAGTGCATCATTGAAGATGTTTTAGGAAAGGTAATTCTTCCAGGTAGCAGGGACAAAAATGTTTATATTTTGGACTCAGTCAAAGGATCAACTAATCATATTTGTCTGGCATTCATCTCTGAAGATGCTTTGATATGGCATAAAAAGTTTGGCCATGTTAGCATGAGATTGATTGAAAAACTTGCAAAACTGGAACTGGTAATCAGACTTCCTAAGTTAGACTACATAAAGGATCACATCTACGATACCTCTCAAATGGGTAAGCAGACAAGAAACTACTTTCATTCTAAAGACATTACCTCTACTACAAAACCTCTTCAACTCCTTTACATGGATCTTTTTGGTCCAACTAGAACAACAAGCATTGGTGGTAAGAGGTATGATTTCGTTATTGTAGATGATTATTCCCGTGTCACTTGGGTTATGTTTTTCACTAACAAAGATGATACCTTAAAGAATTTTGAGTTCTTTTGTAAAAAAGTATAGAGAGAAAAAGGCTATTACATTAATTCTATCAGAAGTGATCATGAAAGAGAATTTGAAAGCAAGGCCTTTGAAAACTTCTGCAACAAAGAAGGGTATTCACATAACTTCTCTTCCCCTCGCTCTCATCAACAAAATGGAGTAGTTGAGAGGAAAAATAGAATGCTTCAAGACATGGCCAGAACCATGATAACACTCTCTTCCTCACTATTTTTGGGCAGAGACATTAAGTACTGCATGTCATATTCTTAACAGGTGTCTAATCAGGTGAATTCTCAAGAAGATCCCTTATGAACTATAGAATGAAAAGAGGCCTAACACTAGCTACTTGCATCCATTTCGCTGCAAATGTTTTGTTCACACCAATGATAAGGACAATCTAGATAAATTCAATCCACATAGTGATGATGGTATCATTCTTGGTTACTCTACCACTAGTAGAGCATATCGAATCTTTAGTAAATATACCTCCTCTGTAGAGGAATCCATATATGTCGTATATGATGAATCTAACCCTATTACTGAGAAAATATGCAGTTTTGATGATGAAGATACTTCTAACGGTGATAAAACAGCCTCTAACAGTAGCTGCAGACAATGAACAGTCGGCTATTATTGAAGAAAGACAACCAGCAGTTGAAAATATCCCAAATGAATAGAGGAGTAAACCTGACTATCCCAGAAAGTTCATCATTAGTTACTTCACTAATGGGATAAGAACAAAGACATCCAGCAAAAGAAGTGCCAACATAGTTATTATATCCCAATTTGAGCCCAAAAAGGTAGAAGTTGCTCAGAGAGACAAAGATTGGTTAACTGCTATGAAAGAAGAACTAGACCAATTCGAAAGGAATCAAGTCAAGACATTGGTTCCCTAACTGAAAATGTTACCATCATTAGAACAAAATGGATCTTTAGGAACAAGTTGAATGAAGCTGGAGAAGTAACTAGGAAGAACGCAAGACTTGTCACTCAAGGTTACTCTCAACAAGAAGGAGTGAACTATGATAAAACTTTTTCTCCCAGAGCAAGGTTAGAGTCTATTCGAATTCTGCTTGCTTATACTGCTTATTAAGGTTTTAAACTCTTACAAATGGAGATTAAAAGCATTTTTAAAATGTTTTTATTGAATAAAGAAGTTTTTGTAAAAACTCTCCAGGTTTTGAAAATCCAAATTTTCCTTATCATGTGTTTATACTGTCAAAAGCTTTTTACAGACTCAAACAAGCTCCTAGAGCTTGGTATGAGCGCCTGTGTAAGGTTGTACTGTCATATGGCTTCTCTCGAGGAAGTATTGATACAACTCTCTTTATAAAAAAATCTTCCTCTGACAATATTATTATTCAAATATATGTTGATGATATTATATTTGGTAGTACTAACTATGATCTGTGTAAGGACTTTGTCAATCTTATGCAAAGCGAATTTGAAATGAGCATGATGGATGAGTTGAGTTTCTTTCTTGGTCTTGAAATCTATCAAAATGACCAAGGTATTTTTATCTATCAAAGCAAGTATGCATTAAAACTAGTTCAAAAGCTTGGTACGGAAAATGCTAAATCAATCAGCACTCCCGTAAGTCCCTCATGCATCTTGGACCTTGATCCTTATGGCAAAAGAGTTGATGAAACCAAGTTTTGAGATATAATTGGATCTTTACTCTATTTCACTGCTAGTTGTCCTGACATCATGTTTAATGTATGTAAATGTGCTAGATTCCAATATACTCCTAAAGAATCTCATTTTACATTTGTTAAAAGGATAATTTAGTGTCTAGTTGGTACCATCTCTTTTGGATTATGGTATGAAAAATCCTCTACACCTAATCTTCGTGGATTCTCTGATGCAGACTATGCAGGTGATAAAGTGGACCGAAAAAGTACTAGGTGGTTCTTACCAATTCCTTGGAAATTGCTTGGTCTCTTGCAATAGCAAGAAACAAAATTTTGTATCTATTTCAACCACTGAAGCAAAATATGTAGCTACCGGACTATGCTCTTAGGTTTTATTGATTATTCATCAATTATCTAATTTTGATATAACTGTTAAACCTATCACATATATTATGTGATAATTCTAGTACTATTTGTCTAAAAATCTTGTGCATCATTCTAGGGCTAAGCATATTGATACCAAGAATCCTTTCATTAGAGACCATGTTTTAAATGGAGACATTAAAATTATTTTCATTAACACTAAAAAGCAGCTAGCTGATACTTTTACAAAACCTCTCCTTGAGGAAAGATTTTGCAATCTCAAAAATCTCTTAAATATTATTCCCAAACTTTTTTGAATTATTTTTGGAAAATGTTACAGTTACTAACTATACATGTTGAAAATTCTCAAATTTTTTTGGTAATTTTGAGTTGCATTTATTGAGATTCTCATTTTGTGCCTTGTTTGCACGGATTCCTGGTACTTTATTAATTACCTTGCATTAATTTTTGAAGGCTAGCGATTGATTTTCCCCATTTTCCTTTCATGTGTCATTCCCCTATCCTTTCATATCCGTCAGTCTAGTCTTGCCTTTTTCTCTTCATCTTCCCTTCCTCATTCACATAATCCCCCTTCTCTTCCATCTCTCTCATCCCTATTCCTTGACCATTCTCCACCATGCCTCCTCGTAAGAGTTCCAGGTTCAAAGGAAAGGGCATTGCCCATTCCCCTATTATGGTTGACTCTAAAAATTACCTCCACTCATTCATCCCCTCCATCTTCAACTTCTACATCAGTCTCCTCTATCAAACGACCTGCCTCTATCCATCCTACCAGTGATCTGAAAAGAAAGTGTCATTTTGATTTTGATAAATCTCTTGAGGTGAAGATGGATTTTTGGTACTCTTCTAATGAAACCCTCTTCCAAACTCTTAAAACCAAAACTGTTGTGCATGGATGTCTTATTGACCTTGATCTCCTCTTGACTCTTCACTGTCCAATCAAGGAATTATTTGAGTATCAAGGATGGGCAAATGATTTCTCTTCTCCTCCAAAAGTGGTCTATGAACTGTTAGTTAGACTCTTTTATGCCAACCTTCACTCTTCAAATCCTAGAGAAGTACAAACCCTAGTTCTTGGTAAGTGAAACTTCTTTGACTATGACATTTTTGAAGAAATTCTTGGCATTCATTGCTCTAAGTTCTCTGGTGCTATTAAAAATTCCTGGCCTTCTAATTTCGGAGAATATTTGTGGCATGTGTTGCATTTTTGTTATGTGTTGTTTGTTTGTGCTATCGTGTAGTATCAAGTCAACTAGCATGTATCGACTCAGGGGGAGCATGCAACTCAACTGTTCAGGGGGAGCAACTTCAAAGCGGTCGACTATCTTCAGGGAAGTTGACTTCATAACCCTTTATTGTTATCATCAAAAAGGGAAGATTGTTGGTGCTAATTTGTTTTGAATGATGACTATATTTCAGGATACAAAGGTGGCTATACAAGGAAGGTAATCTACTAGCCTTGGTAGATCTAAAAGCTAATCAAGAAAAAAGGAAAATCTGGAATTGAGACATATTACGGAAGCTTAATTAGGAAAATGCAAATATGCAGAGACAATCAAGGCAAAACGAATCTGGGAAAAACCTTTGAGAGGATTATGAAATCATACGACAATCAAGGATTTTCACAAGTCAGTCAAGCAATCAAAAAGAGAAAGGATATCAGTCAATCAATCAAAAAGGAAGAAGATATCAATCAAACAATCAATAGGATATGCATGAAGAATCAAGCAATCAAAAGGATATGCACGAAGAACCAGGATGGATTCCTTTCATTTGCCTTTCTCTTATTCTTGGAAAGAGGATCAAACAAAAGCCTTAATCCAAGGATCAAATCCCTTGGGATACTCTTTCTTCTATAAAAGAAGACATCCAGATATCGCATCAACCATACAAGCCTACTAAAATTCAAGCCTTCTTCAATATTCTTCATCTTTAGAAAATCATCGTAATTTATAGTTTTGATTTTACTGTGAAAGAAAAAGAGAGAGAAAAAGAAGAAATATTGAAAAGTGAGGTGTGTATCAACAGAAAAAAAATAAAAAATAACGAGAGAAAAAATATTATGAGTTTTAGTTTCAACTTTTGTAACCACAAACCCCATTAAAGGATTGAATAGATATCCCTCGCAACCCAAGGGGACTGGACCAGGATTCACATTGAATCCAAACTAGTATAAAAATATCTGGTGTTAAAGTTTCTTTTTACGCACTTTAAATTTCTTTTTATTTATTTATCTGTTGGTAGACTATCTGTTTCGCCAGTTGACTCTCTGAAGTTGAGACAAAATAAAAGGAAAACAGTGAAGAAACTTCAATTCCCCCCCCCCCCCACTCTTGCTCTTTAATTATGGACCTTGTTGAAGTCTAAGTAGCTTATGGTCCATAACTACCCTAAATTTTGATCCTGAGATTTTTTTTGCCTGTGTTCTTTTTTCTCGTGGATATTTAATTTCTACTGAACTAACATATTTAGAATGTTTAGATAATATAGGTGGTATGTAGTACTTTTACTTTTGGCATATAGCTTTTTTTGATGTTTTATGTTATGATTTGAAAAAAGATACCCACAAAAAATATTTTTATTAGTAGTTAAACTGCAACCATGCATATTTGGGTCTTTTACAATGTTTTTCTTGACGAGTGATGGTAATTGACATATGAAACATGTTCTATGAGTTTCTTGTTGAAAATGTGTGCAATGCCATATGTGAGTGAGTTTATTTTGCCAGATTCCTGCATATTTTGTGCTAATTCAGAACACGCCCTGTTACTCTAAGTTAGATTGTAGATTAAATGGATTAGGAGGTGATCCTAGGCATTTGTTCTTTAAATTAGTTCACTTTAGGCTAACATGACCAACCAAATAATGTTTTATCCCTTATTCTAAATATTTTAGCCTTACATGAACCAATTCTTTCTAAAACACTTAATTAGCATAACCTTGTCTAGTGGTAAACTTGAATTTAGCCCTAGTCTATCCTTGAGCATTGTGAACCTTGACTGAGGCAAAATTCCTAAGTTGAGGGTGGCTACCAAAAGTGGCCTTGGTTTAGGGAATAGATATTTTGTCCTTCAAAATAGTCTAAAAGGTTAAGTTGAGGGTGACCAGTATAAAGGTGAAATCACAAAAATAAGGTGGTGAGTTAGGAATGAGTAGAAAAAAGAAAAAATCATGTACCTAGATAAAGAAGAAGAAAAAGAATTCTTAGATTGAGATTAAAAGAAAAATGATTTGTAAAAATGAGGCAAAAGCTGAAAAATGAGAAGAAAATACCCGAAAAAGCTTGAATATGAAGAAAAAGGGAGAATAAGGTGAAACTGATTAAGGTAGTAAGGTGAAAGTGATGAAAATGTGGTTCAAGGATGGTCTTTAGTCACTACATTTCCAAAATACCCTACCAAAGCCCCATGACCCTACGTAACAAGCCTAGAAAGTCCTAGAGTGATCCTAAGTTCGGCTAGTTGAAAATCTGAGTCATGAACATATGAGAAATCCTATGGTATGAGTCAATGTGAATGAATATATTTTTGAGTGTGAATATGTTTGCACAGTCCCAGTGTTAATTTTGAAATCATCATTGAGTGTGTTACTGTCACAACACAAAACTAGGGCCAGACATGACACGGCGAATGGGGAACCCGAAGGGACCCCAATCAAGCCTCTTAATATATCATTACACATCCTTGGTCGCGGAAGCAATAAAATAACAATAAGATATAGTAAAAAAGGAACATGGGGCTAAGGGATATCTTTCATATCATAAAATATCAAAAGAGTCAAAGAGAGTCCAAGCTCATAACATCATTACATAACTTGTCCAACAACACCTCTAAATATAGAACTTAGTGGGGACCAATACAAGCAACTGGATCACCCTTATAGTCAAAACATACAATAAAGGAAATGGAGTCTTTATATATAACGTAGGATCAAAGACATTGTCCCTGAAATTGAGGACTCACCAACTTGCCTTGTAGAGATAGTACTAGCCACGGGCAGGATAAGGATGATCGTGAGGAGCTCTGGTTCCTACATAGTAACATTATGTAGGCATAGAGTATATGTTAGTTTGTTCAAAAGTACTAACTATGTATGATGCAATTCAACAAGAGATAGACAACATAATGGAAATGAATAATTAGGCAATAAATAAGCATATAGCAATATGGCATGCATGAGTGATGCTTTAAGTAAAACATGCTTATATAGAATATATTACATGTGAAGGAAGGGACCATCATTAGAAACCAAGGCCTACCACCTCGTTGGCGAGGCATTAAGGCATATACCCTCCAATATCTAAGTATAAACACCCCAACATGGTTGCATGGGCTACCACCCCCCGAGCTAGGTGATCGAGGTATATATCCCTCGATATGATATTTCGAGCCTACTACCCCCCGAATGAAGCAATTAATCAACCTTCATCACTGTAGATACCATTCATGAAATCAACACATATACACATCTCTTTCATCATCATAAAGTCATTTTACTCATATACCATGCATTAGGCCTTCAACAACTCATGAATCATTAACCAAACATTTAATAAAACACTTAGTGGGTGTATAATGCTAGTATAAAACCATACAATTCAAGAGTGAAATCATGCAAGAAAACATGAACTAAGTCATCCCACAAACACATGGTAATACCCTCATGAAATATATGTTGAAACCTTTCATCAAATCTCAAAATAGGTCATGATTCATAGCTCAAAACAACCTTAAACAGTCACAAGTGTTACGACCCAAGCCTAGGGCCTAGACGTGACACGACACAAGGGAAACCCGGAAGGACCCCAAGCAAACCTCTTAGAGCATCATTACATATTCTTGGTCGTGAAAACACTAATCAAGCATCAAGAGAAAAAAGAATAGGGAAATCGGGGCTAAGGGAAAGCACTTCCATATCATCATAATCAAGAGTCAAAGTCAACTCATTTCACTGATATATAACATGTCCAAAAACCACCTCTACTGCATAGATAAGAGCAGGGGCCAAGACAAAGCAACTGGGCTCACCGTCATAGTAAAATGGAACATAAAGAAGAGTGTCTCAATACATAACGAGAGAGAGAGTACACTAAGGTCCCCGAAGTGGAGGATACCAACTAGCTTGAGTAGCATTGAACTAGCTACGTGGAGGAGGATGATCAACTTGAGCTCCAGTCCTACATGGTGATATCATATAAGAAAGAGTATGCGTTACTACGTTTGAATGTACTAAGTATGTAGAATGCAATGCAACAATACAAAGGCATCGTAATAAAAATGCATAATATTAATCAATAGGCATATTATAACAATATGGCATGTATGATCGATACTTAAGTAAATCATACTTAAGCAACTCATACTCATATAGGATATCATATGTGTAGAAGAGACCAAGCTAGTTATTCAAGGTATAAACCCCTTGGTATTTGTGTGGTATAAAGCCCTCATATGGTTGATGATAATCACACCTTATCAAAACGATGATGAAGTATAAACCCCTCTCATGGTTGATGAGTATAAACCTCCAACATGGTTACCCGGGCTCTAGTCCCCCCCAGATCCTGTATGGTCGAATGAAAGACTTTATATAGAGTATCTCATATACATATGCTCATTTCATTATCAAATAGTCATTCATATCATATCTCATGCTTTGGACCTTAAACTCCTCAAGCGACCACATCCGGACATTTTATCACAGTTAGAGGGTGTGAAATGGTAGTATAAAACCATGCAATTTAGAAATAAAATCACACAAGAACATCTATTATAAAAACAATCAATCTATACCTTGCAACACCCTCAAGACATATACATTGAAATCCCTCATCAAATCTTACTATAGATCCAAGATTTATAGCTCAAACATAGCAAAACAGTCACTACTTTACATAGCTTTAACATAGTGTGCAGTGAATTTCATAATATTCAAGACTCATTTATAAATCAACTTTAAACCATGCAATTTGAGTAAAAGGAGACTTGGGCACCATGGGTGAACGAAACCCGTGAAAGAAACCCACATACCATAGTTTTTGGAGAACCCTTGAAAGAGATTAGAGATGGAGACTTGAAGCTTGAAGAAGATCCTTGAAGGAGAACCTTAGCTTGGGATAAGGGTTTGGGACTTGAGTTTGGGGAGTGAAAATATGACGAAGTGTTTGGGTGAGTATTGGGAAATGTTTAGGACGATATGAGAGTGAAATAAGGATAAATATAGGTAAAAACACGTACGGGAACCCATGGGCCCAAGACCCAAAGCCTTGGACCAAAAAACAGAAAAATGCTCAAAATACGGCACTAGCGCGTCGCGCCAGTGTCATGGAATACACACTGGAAACTGCATTCTTGAATTTTCGTAATTGCTAATTCTTCGCTCTTAAATCGGGGTTAGACCCTTTTCCCCCTAATTTGGACCCCATAAACAAGAATATGAAGTCGGACTTTTGAAATAGCTAATGGATTTGAGATATATGGAAATTAATATTTTGAGCATTCCGAGGCACTTTTTTGAGCACTTTTTGGGGTCGTTACAACAAGTTTATGAATTCCTAACATAGTTCATAGTCAAATTCATAGTAAGTAAGACCCATGATTAAATCAACTTACATACCTTGACTATGGAGAATTCTTTGATGAAGATTGAGATGAGAATTTGAAGCTTGAGTGAAATCCTTAAGATCTGGAATAAGATTTGGCACTTGAATTTTGAGTAAAATATTTGTCTAAGTGTTTGAAAGAGTATTGGGGAATGTCTTGTATGATATGAAGGTTAAATATGGCCAAATATAGGTATTTTTACGCATGGGAAGACTTAGTCCCAAACCCAAGTGCCTTGGACCGAGCAACCAAAAACAATCAAAAAATATACATCTGCACGCCCTGGCCACGTCGCGCCAGGGGCGCGTAGAGCTCATTGGTAATCGATTTTCGGGAAATCAAAATATTGATACGATTGTTCAAAAATCGGGGTTAGACCCATCTCAAACCAAATTTTGCCCCCGATCAAGAATATGAAGTCGGATTTCCGATATCATATATGGAAATTACGATTATGAGCACTTTCGAGGCACATTTTCAGGCACTTTTGGGGTCGTTTAAATATCTCCCCCTTGGGAATATTCATCCCCGAATGTCATGAAGAGATCAGCCCCAATAAGAATGCAACAATACACTTAAATACCATTTTCAAAATCTCAACATAAATGCCAAAAAAGCATTATGAACTTGTCAACATAAACATGAATGCATGCAAATGACATAGGGGCTGAAACATAAGACTTGAAATCACATAGGGGACTTAGAATTAGTACATTAGGCTTGAGCAGAATGGAAGAGATAATGATATCGCTTTTGCATGTCCGCTTCAGCCTCCCATATAGCACTTTCGACTTGTTGATTCCTCCAAAGTACCTTAACAGAAGCCACTTCGTTGTTTCTCATCCTCTTCACTTGTCTATCCAAGATCTCTACTGGAACCTCTTCATATGTCAAGTTGTCTTCAACAACACCTACACCATCCAATAGAACAATAACATTCGGGTATCCCACACATTTCCTCAACATGGATACATTAAATACTGGATGACCTAAGTCCATTTCATTTGGTAAGTCCAACTCATAGGCCACCTATCACGACCCAACCCAGGGACCGTGATTAGTGCCGATTAGGCACCTAGACAAACACTAAACTGGATTTCCAACTATAATAGCTAAGGAATCTACCAAAATTTTGGCAAAGTTTTCTCTGTTTTACTAACTAATCGAACCTGCATACAGCAACCCAGCATACAACAAACATCTATGTACATACATATATATACATGCGGGCCGGCAAGGTCACCACTGCGGTAGAACCGCCCAACAAAAGGATTATACATATGTAATCATATCACAGGTAATATCCCATACCCACATGTATCCACAGACCTCTAAACATATGAACTAAATCATAGGATGGGACAGGGCCCCGTCATACCCTCGAATGTACATAAATGCAAAATAGCGAAAATAAGGGTACATGTATATACCAAAAGTCTGCTCCTGAGGTGAGGGAGCACTTCGACGGTAGTCAGAGATCCTAAGAAAATGGATCTCTAACCTATACGTTGGTACCTGCGGGAATGAATGCAGCAAACTCCCTCCCCCTCCCCCCCGAAGGAAGGGGGTCAGTAAGAAGTACGTACCGAATATGTAAAGCGAAAAGTATGAAATATAAGTGAGAGCAATAATCCGAATAAAATATATGAGTCAAACCTGTATGCAAACATCAAAATAGTTCTTTATTTAAAATATCAAAATAATGTATATCGGACGGGAACGATGGTGACCTCCAAACTCGCGCCATACCACAGCATAACACCAGAAGTTTCAAATCCCCGAAATCTCCAACATAAGTCCCAACTGTAGTATAGGTGAGCCGAGGCGACGGTGCCACGCACTCACGTCACAGGAAAGGTAGCCGACGCGAAGGGGCCAAGCACTCACGTATCATAATGTGTAAGGTCATCATGCCCGTTATATAAGTGAGCCGAGGCGAAGGGGCCCAACACCCACACGTCATGATGCCAATATATCCCAAGCACAGATCTTTATTTCTCCAAATTAAGCAAACCCGACCCATGGGCAAACTGGCCCGTCGTATCCAACCTACTTCAGAATATATATACATACATACATATAGTCATTCATCTGCACGATAACAACCGGCCCGGGAACCGGTGAGCGAGACCAAAATGGAACGAATAGATTCGTGAGAATCACATGCATAAAAACTAGTTCCGAAAACTTAGTAATATGTAAAATGTTCATTTTCGCAATCAAAAAGTTATTCGTTTATAAAATTTTGTCAAAATTGCTCAAATCTATGCATAAAGGTGATTTCAGAGGAACTTGCTTAATTTCCATCATACACATTACTAGAATAGGCTTCAAAATAATTTTTAAAGTGATTTCGGAACAAT
>JAABOM020002461.1:0-20606 GCA_011800125.2 Solanum clarkiae
TCCATACATTAACGATGGCCTAACCACCGCTCTATAGAACTTACCTTAATTTCATCATTCAAGCTTATGAATCCAAATTCAAAGGTGGTTTTATTGTTCTTCATTCTTCTTGGGTAATTTCTTAACTATGTTTGTTTCATTCATTATTTGTTTTCTTGCCCAAGTCATGATTAGTTAGACCCCCACAATGTGGGGTTGTGAGAAGCATGAGTAACTTAGAAAACCCGGATTGTTTGCACTTTTTGAATTTGTATTTTCATGCATTATCTATTTTCCTTCATTTTGCTTGTTGTTTAATGGTGGTCAATATTAAACCCTAGCTAGTATCATGATCCTGATCCAGGTAGTGATGAATAGGAAAAAAATGGGTGACAAGATTCAATTAATGTGTTCTCATCTAATTAATCAAGTCCGGTCAAGGAGAGATTGACTGGGACAATATGTAACGGTTAGTTGGCACACTATGATAGCCGGCCAAGTATCATAGTGAAATTCAACCTTTACCTTTGCCCGAGGGTTAGAAGAACTTAAGTTATAGTCCTACATGTAATTGCCTAATTTGGGTTGTGTTATTCATGGTGTTCTGGTTAGTGAATCATAGGGAATACAATTTCCCATGTTTCTCCCAAATTTGATTGTCTCTTTATTTTATTAGAATACTTTTAGTTAATACCAACTACTACCAACCCCCCCTTCCCGAGAATGGAGTTATTTGATACTTGAAATAATTGTTGATGAATCAAGGTGGCAAAACCCTATATTCCCTTGGGATTCAGCCCCAACTTACGTTTAGGTTTTATATTTAACAAGGATCGACTTATCCTCAAAGTGAGAGGTACTGTTTGAACATGATCAAAATTATTGGCACCATTGCCCGGGAATATGGCGATGATTTGACTTGATTTCGCTAGTAGTCAATTCAAGTGTTGATTTCTTAATTCTCTTGTATTTACTTTCCTTTTTGTTTCTGTTAGTTCTTTTTGTATAGGTATACTATGGTGGTATTCCTCTTGCTTTCGTCTATACAAATATTCACAAAGCTAACAAGCGAATGGCTAAAGAGAAGCTCATTATCACAAGTGATCTATTTCAATCATTATAAAGATGTGCTATGTTTTATAGTCAGCCATCAAAAGATCCACAAATCCATCTGCAGATTTTTCATAGGTATGTAAGGATGTTTTAGGAACATAACATTCATCCATGGATGCTATGGTACTTCAGACATTCCCAATGACTCTTAGAAGTAATGCTGCAATCTGGTGGTCTGAACTCCCCTCAAGTTGTGTGACCAGCTGGGTGGAGGTAAAAAGGGCCTTTCTAGCAAAGTTCTATGGTTGACCTAATAAGTTTAAACTTCAATACCAAATCCTCAACTTTCAGCGAATTCCAGGCGATTCGCTAAGTTCAACATGGGAGCAATATAAAGAATGCATAGGAAGAGCTCAGGATTATGGTCTTTCAGATAAGATGTTAGTGGCAAGTTTCTATAGAGCCCTGAGCTCGAAACAGTAAGGCCAGGATGATGCTCTACAGGGAGAAGAATACTTAGCCTTTTTATGAAAACCATATGCAAATGTTGTTGAACATATGAACATTTTGGTTGTTATTCATCAAATATACAAGCCAATGCATGAGCAAAACATCACCTACACAAGTACACCCAGAGGAAACTCTAGCCAAGAGAGAGAGAGTGGTGTGAACAAGTGGTTTAGACTACCTCACCACCAGTGTATTGGAGATGGAAGCTCCAAGGTTTAGAACATATTCGCCATGCCGATAGAGAGAATGGATGCACAAGAGGAAATCTTGTGGGAAATCAAGTTTGATGTTATTAAGATAAACTATAAAGTTGACCAGCATTCGTCGGCAATTCAACAAGTCAAGAACAAATTTGAACTTGTTTCTACGCAAGTAGGGCATGTTCAGATTGACAAGAGGAGAGACCCTATATTTGATGATAAAGGGCTAATCAAATTTTGCTGAATTTTGAGTACTCAAGATGACCATGTCATGCCATGACATTAAACAAGGCGCTTCTTAGGAGGAAACCCAAGCATTTTCCATGTTTTTACTTATTTTGAGTCCTTTTCATTGTGTGAATTTTTAAGTAGTGGTTTAATTGAGGATTAATTTTTATTTTTGAGATATTGGATTAGTTGCATGTTGGTAAAATGATGAATTTTGAGACGAGTGTTTGTAGGTGTTGAGAAAAGAGTGGAAAGATTGAAGAAAATAGCATTTGAAGCAGCCTCTACGACCAAGCCTACAAGTCATAGTGCATACTATTTCTCATAGTTGCCTTGTAGAGGCTAACAGTGATGACTTGAAGTTGACACTCACACTACGAGCCAACTTTATAGCCCATAGCCCATACTACAAGTTGTAAATGGGATTCATAGTGCTTAAGTATGATCCCCAAATTTTTCTAAGTATTGAGTGGTCTACGATACCAAGACCTATTGGTCATAGTCTGAGCTACAAACTATTGTCAGTTTTTATAAAATCGACTCGGGTGACCTTTCAGTTTTACTCGAAAATGGTTAAAAAGGGGTCAAAAACATTTTGACCCTAGTTTTAACCTTGATTATGAAAATTACCCTAATTTTCTGTCCAATCACCTTCTATGGCTAGTACATTACTGTTTCAGCGAGGGTTTTTTGGCAACTAAGGTGGTGGTCGCATTCTCTCTGGTTCCCTTGTTTTAGTCCATTCGCATATATGGTATGTTTCTTAATTTACCTTAACTCCTAAAATTAACTTTACTCTAAATTACTTCAGTGTTTGAGGTAGAAATTGTTGCTAAGACTATTGTCTGTTGATGTAATGGTATTGAGGGGAAACTAGGGTTTTGATCATACTGAATGATGCTTAACCCTAATTGAAGAAATGGCCCTTGTTGTTTTAGTTGGATTACCATGCTATGTTAAGTACTGTTGATTATTTGCATCGTATTAGTTTGTAGTTATGTTTAGTTTTGTCAACCCATAATTTTATAATAACGGGTTGGTTAGGGTGAGATTGTTCATAACATCTTGGTACAATAATGAACGATGCCCCTGTATCATTGTGTGTGCATTTGAAGGACTGTTTGCGTGAGTTGGGAATGATTACATGAGTGTATTCTAGATTTTCTGTTGTTTGATATAACCTTGTAAGGGGGTAAACTTTTGGTCATAATGCTATGTTGGGGTACTAATTGTTTTGTGCTTGACTTGTGAAAGTATGATGCTTCTTCGATGTTGTAGTACTAGCTTTGGACTGCTCTCTAGCTCCATATGGCAAAATGTAGGAACTTCAGGTACCTGTTATTCCCTACTGCAGGAGTCTCCTACGACTCTAGAGGATTCTACGAGTCGCAGCTACCTTTCGTAGGGAATACTAGTGACATAAGACCCTGAGCATTCACCATATGAGATCCGTCTATGGGTCGTAGTCCCCTCTACGAATCATAGTAGGGTCTTATGGACCTAAACCTTTAGACAATTTAGTCTCTGGAACCTTGTACAAAATCAGTCTACGACTCGTAACCGGGCTACAAGTCATAACTATGCTCATACCTAGTTCCAGTTTTGAAAATTTCTATTCACCTGTGGACTATGAGGCCACGGTACAGCTCGTAGGTTCCACTACAAGTCGTACCAGGGTCTCGTACCTGCCATATGCAATTGATGCATTATTGATATTTCTTATGTTCTTCCTCTGTCTTTGTGTTACATTTTTGAATGTTTTGGGGATGATCATATTTGTTTGTGCTTATTATTAGAGATCATGGCCCTAAAAAATAGGAAGGAAGCAATCGAGGCCTTTAGAGAGAGGCTTGTTGATAAGTCATTGGATAGCAAACAACCTGAGGCACTAGGGCTTCAAACCAGGGAAGCTTCGCGAACTGCTCAAAAGCCAGTGCCTATAGATAGTACCTCCTTGTCTGACGAGGAGGGAAGTGAGAATAGGTCTGAGCAAAATTCATCAGAAATAACTCCCACACACACGGAGTCTAGCTCTAAAGAAGATTCTCAGAGTAGGGAGGTGGAGCAGTCTTCATCCATTTCAGCACCACCAGATCCTTAAACACAACGGAGGGGAGTTGAAGGGACGAAGAAGATATATGATGACGGCCTACAGATCAAGGGACAATGAATGAGTGCAATCATTCTATGAGGAGCCCCGAATCATTGATACAGGGTTGAACCATGTCCCTGGGATTAAAGACACCATGACATGACATGGGCTCGAATGGTTAACTAAAAAGATGGATCATTATTCTGCAGAACTGGTATAAGAATTCTATGTAGCCTACACTGCAACCATACTCAAGGATCTTCCAAAGAAGAAAAACCCTCTTGAATAGCCTAGATTACGAGAAGTTTTGGTGAGAGCCGGCTGGTGAACATATCAGAGGAGACCATCTGTTGCTTATAGTTTAGTCCCACATACAGAACACTGCATTCTACTGTTGAATTCAATAGTCAGTTTGGACAGCTTAGACAGGTTGTGATTACTAAGAACGCGGATATGAGGACTGAGCTCTTGAGGTGGGTTTCTAGTCAAATAGTCGAGCGTGGTACAGAGCCTTCATGGGTCACCACACATTCAGAGTCAATTGTAAAGTCTTGCCTCTCCTTTCCCGCCAAGTTTTGGTGGGCTATTATCGGGTCTCGAATACGACCCACATTCACTGATAATATCATTATGTTGAAGTAAGTTGTTTTGTTAGCCAGTATCCCAGCCGGCTACGAGATTGATTAGGCACGACTTATAGCAGAGCAGATATATGAGCCAACACTTAGGAAGTCCATGTGCTTGCCTTTCTCTATTCTTGTACATCGGCTATGTGTTGAGGCAAAGATAGAGGTTCTTCTTCAACTAGATCCTCTAGTGGTAGCTCTTCACACTATGGATACCAGCCTGATCAAGGCTCATGAGGACCCAATGGCACTATAATGGGCATTGCCTCTTCCCATGCCCAAAACATTCATTCCCGAGCCATAGGTTGAGGGTTCAATGGATGCCACCATTACTACTATAGCTGCTACCACTACTGATAAGGGACCGCAACAGTATGCGACAGTCGATACTGAGATGGGTCCCGTTATAGACGCACCTGAACCAGAGCCATCCACATCACAGATTCCTCCTGCAAACATATGTCTGCCATTGCTTTACAGGAATGGTTCATAGGTTGTCATGGGCTGAGACTCAGTTAGCTCATCTTACGTGCTAGTTTAAGCCATGGGTCCAGCAGATGGCTTAAGCATCAGAGGATAGATGCAAGGCATTCACCACTTTAGTTGTTGATCAACGTATCACTACAATGGGTACCCGAGTTGATACCTTCGACGAGCGTGTACAGAAGAGGCTTACTGAGGCCTGACCTATAAATTTGTTACCATTTCGTCAGGAGTTGAGGAAGTTCAAGGCTGACTTGATCACGTCATTAGCAGCTCCGATCACAGTTCCTGAGCAAATAGTATAGGATGAGCCGCTATTTGACATGTTCTTGAATGACCCACCCCATGCTATCGAGAAGAGACCTATAGATGAGGATGATGCAGCAGAAGGGCACAAACGTCAGAAGACCTCACATGTAATTGATGAGGAGGCAATAGCAGATGTGCTTGGTTTGTCTTGATGACATCGATAGAGGAAGAGGAGCTGAGGAGAGCCCAGGAGCTTGATCGAGTCCAGGGAATTGGCTCATCTAGTTTGGCTGCAGCATAGACTACCCCGCAGAAGGGAGATGCTCATGTACAGCCAGATACCTGTGCTTAGGCACCATTTGATGTTTGATTTTTGACCCCGTATTCTTATTTTTTTTTTTGTTATTGCACATTCAAGACAAAGTACATGTTTTTCGAGGGGGTGTGGGTCATTATGGCCTAGGGTGAAGTCTGAGTAGCCTTTAGTACATAACTATCCCAGTTTTTGATATATCCCAATGTTTTCTTGCCTTTGTTCCTTTGCCTTGTGGATTTTTATTTTTATATTGAACCGGCATGTTTTAGATAATATTTTTAGTATAGGGTTGTTAAACTTTTGCCATATATATTGTTTTGAAAAGTTTTTATGAAATGTTTTGGAAAATTGGTACCTATGAAATTTTTGTTGATTGGTAGTTATTTTGCAATCATGCATATGTGAATGCTTTGGCAATGTTTGTTCTGACTAAGTAAAGGCAAGTTGATGCTTGATGCATGACCTGAGTCTTCGTTGGTTATGTATGTGATGCCATGTGCGAGTGAGCTAATTTTGTTATATTCATGCTGAAACGGCCCCAAAAAGTGCCCGAAAATGTGCCTCAAAAGTGCCCAAAATCGTAATTTCCATATATCTCAAAATTCATGTGTTATTTCAAAAATTCAACTTTATATTATTGTTCAGGGGGTCAAATTGAGAGAGAAATGGGTCTAACTTCAATTTTAGAGGAACCGTATCAAAATTCGAAAATGCAAAGTGAGCAACTTCTAGTGAGGATTCGTTCCCCAAGCGGGATGCGCCAGGACGCATCGGTGTGTAATTTTTGTTCAGTTTTTTTGTTTTGATCCAGGACTTTTGGGTCTTGGGCCTAAGCCTTTGCATATGTGAAAATACCTTAACTTGGCCATATTTCACCTTCATATCATTCAAGACAATCCCCAATACTCACTCAAACAATTAGACTAATATTTCTCCCAAAATTCAAGTGTCAAAACCCTCTCCAGATCTAAGGATTTCACTCAAGCTTCAAGTATTCATCTCCGATCTTCGTCAAGTTATTCTTTAAAGCTAATGTATGTGGATTTCTTTCATGGGTTCCTTTCACCCATGATGCCCAAGCTTCTTTTCACCTAAAATTACATGATTTAAAGTTGATTTACTCATGAGTCTTACTTATTATGAAATTCACTTCACACTATATTGGTATTTATGGAATTGTGATTGTTTTAGCATATTTTGAGCTATGAATCTAAGATCTATTGTGAGATTTGATGAAGAGATTTGATGTATATTTCTTGGATGTTACCAAGTATTGATTGATGGTTTTACATTGGATTTCCTTGCATGATTTTATCCCTAAATTACATGGTTTTACACTAGCACTATACACCCGCCGAGTGTTTGATAAAATGTCCGATTATGATTTTCTTGAGGAATTGAAGACCCAATGCATGTCTTATGAGTTGAATGACTATATGATGATGAAATAAAGATATGAATATGATTTTCTACTATATAATTTTGGAATGTGACCATGCCCTACTTGGGAGTTGCGTGCCGGGTAACCATGTCGAAGGTTTTGTACCTTGATAATCATATCGAGGGGTTTGTACCATGATAACCATGTCATAAGGTTTGTATCTCGATCACCAAGGGTGGTAGGGTTCAACGATCCAACAACCATGTCGGGTGCTTTGAACCTTGATAACCATGTCAGGGGGTTTGTACCTCGGTCACTAAGGGTAGTAGGGTGCGACGATTCGCGAACCAATTGATGGGGTTGGTACCTCAATCACCAAGGGTAGTAGGGTGCAAAGATCCACCAATATGATACTGGTATATTCTTACACATGTATTATATTCTATATAACCATGATTTTACTTCAAGAACTATTCATACATGTCATATAGCTATAATCTTATTCATTGCATATGTTATATATTTCGATTATGGTGCTTAACACTTGTTGCATTGCACCCTACGTACTTAGTACATTCAAACATACTAATGCATACTCTATGCCTACATGACGTTACTATGTAGGAACCGGATCCCCGCTTGATCCTCCTCCTCCACGTGGCTAGTACGATATCTCTCAAGCTCTTGGGTGAGTCTTCTATTCTGGGGATGATGTTTATGATCTCATGCTATGTTCTAAGACTATCCTTCTTTTATGTATGTATTGACTATGAGGATGAGTCTGGTTGCTTATCTTGGTCCCCGGTCTTATCTATGTAGTAGATGTGTTGTTTGACATAACATCTATTATGTTATGAGCTTTGACTCACTCTTGATACTAGTTGTCTATGATATAAAAGTTGTCCCTTAGCCCTGATTGCCCCTAATTACTATCTTTTTTTGTTGTTTTCTTGCTTTTGTGACTAAGGATGTGTAATGATATGCTAAGACACTTGCTTAGGGTTCTTTCGGGTTCCCCATGGAACTGTGTCACGTCTAGGCCGTAGGCTTGGGTCGTGATAAACTCGGTATTCGAGCACTAGGTTGTTGGGTCCTCAGCGTCCAACACACCACATCGATTAGAGTCCTATTCATAGTTGTGAAGCACACCATGACTATGTATAAGAGGCTGTGAGGGATTCTAGAAAATGTTTCACTTCTTCATGATCTATGTCGTGCGAAAGAGTTAGGTCCTTGAGGTATTATTGCTAATCCCTAACCGTTACCATTCAGGATATGTCTCTAGCTACTCAGGATCGTAATGTAATTAATGTGGAGGTTCGCAATGCTCTATGGGTATTGGCTAAAGTGGCGACTAAATAGGAAACTCACCTCGATCAACAAGTGAATGCTCCGAGACTTCAAATGGTAAGGGGAGAGGTAGTGAGACCAAGAGGTCCGGTATTAAAGGAAAGTTCCAAAGTCTCAAAGATAGAGGTGATGTTATGTGTTCAACATGTGGTAAGGTTCATAGAGGCCCATATTTGAAGGGTAGTAATGCTTGTTTCGGTGGTAGTGAAATGGGGCATAAGAAGAGTGATTTCCGTCATAAACGCAACAAGAGTAAAGGGAGTAATGGTAGGATAACTAATACCAAGTGCCAAAGGTGTGGAAAGAACCATGGTAGCCCATGTTTGAGGAAGATCAATGCTTGCTATGGATGTAGCGAAGTGGGTCACAAGCTAGTTGATTATCCATATACTCGGAGGAGGTGTAAGGGTGGTCGACCTTTAGATCGAGGTGGTCATGTTGATCAAGACGCTCAAGGAGGGGATGAGGCGCCTGATGTTGCTATCGGTATGTTGATATTCCTTTGACTTAGATGTGTTTGTATTGATGGACTCGGTGTGCCACTATTTCTTTCATTAATCTTTTGGTTGCTAGTTGGTTTCATGTGTGTCTCAAACTCTCTTTGGTGTTTACCTTCTGGGTAAGCCTATTGTTGTTGAAAGTTCATAGATATTGTTGCATGTTCATATTGCATTAGGTCCTTCCTTGTGACTTGTTGGGTTTGATATGGTGGATTTTGATTCCATACTTTGGAGGGATTAGTTGCATAGATGTTGTGTCTCCTTTGATTGTAGGACTCGTAGAGTTAGACTCCAACTCCATAATGAACCTGTCCTTGAGTGAGGGATTGTAAGGTGCTAGCGAAGGGGTAGGTCCATTTCTTGTCTTAAGGTACAATTGATCTCTAAGAGTGGCATTCATTATCTTGTAAGAGTTAGGGGTGTTGAACCTAAGTTATTTCTATTAAGGTGATTCTAGTGATCAATGGGTTAGTGAAATCCTTTCGAGTATTTTGAGTTTGGGATAGTGCCTTTTGGTTTAACTTATGCCCTGGTTATGTCTCTGGGTCTCATGAATGGGGTCTTTAGTCCCTACTTGCTATGTTTGTGGTGGTCTCTAGTGATAAAGTATCGATTTATTTAGAGCTTGTGAACCATTTAAGGGTGGTGTTACAAATCTTAAGGTAAGAGAAGTGGTATACTAAGTATGAGAAGTGTGAATTTTGGTTAAAGGAGATTATTTCCCTAGGTCATGTGGTATCGGAGGATGGTATTAAAGTTGATCCTAAGGAGACGAATGTGATTAGAAATCGTCCTAGACCATTGACTCCATCGGACATTAGGAACTTCTAGGGCTTAGCGGGTTACTATTAGAGGTTTGTGAATGAGTTCTCTTCCATTGCTTCTCCCATGACTAAGTTGACCCAAAAGAAGACTAAGATTGTGTGGCTGATGATTGTGAAAATAGTTTCCAAGACTTGAAGAATAAGCTTATCTCCGCTTCTATCTTGTCTTTACCGAATGGGTTGGAAGGGTTTGTTGTGTATTTTGACGTCTCCCGAATTGGTTTGGGTTGTGTGTTGATGCAAGATGGTTAGGTGGAAGTCTATGCTTTTAGATAATTTGAGATGTATTAGCAGGATTATCCTATCTATGACCTTGACTTGGCCACTGTGGTTTTGCTTCGAAAATTTTGTGTCATAGGTTATATGGGGTGTATGTTGATGTGTTTACCATTCACTAGAGTCTTATATGCGTTCACCCAAAAGATAGTAGCTTGAGACAAGGAGGTGGTTAGAACTTCTTAAGGATTATGATGTGAGTGTACATTGTCATCCCGGTGAGACCAATGTTATGGTCAGTGCTTTGAGTAGGGTGTCCATGGGTAGCCTTGTTCATTTTGATGGTGGTAGAGAGGAGGTGGCTAGGGAGGTCTATCGGTTGGCTAGATTGGGGGTTAGGTTTGGAAAGGTTGATAATTGTGGTGTTGTTGTTGTTAATGGTTCTAAATCTTCATTAGATGAGGAGGTGAAAGCTAAGAAAGATCTTGACCCCCCCCTTTTTGGAATTGAAGGCAATGGTAAAAGATGGTAAGGTGGGGATTTTCTCCCAAGGGGGAGATAGTACCCTTAGATATCAAGGTAGGTTGAGTATGACTTGTGTTGATGACTTAGGAGAGAAGATTCTTAACGAGGCTCATAATTCTTCCTATTCTATCCACCCTGGTTCTACCAAGATGTATAGGGATGTATTTTGGTAGGGAAGTATGAATAAGACATTGTCAAATTGATATCCAGTTGACATAGTTGCCAACAAGTTAAGGCTGAACACCAAAGAATGGATAGCCTAGAACAAGACATAGAGATTCCTACTTGAAAGTGGGAGGAGGTTAATATAGGTTTTGTGGTTGGGTTTCCCAAGACTTGAAAGGGTTTTGATTCCATTTGGCTTATGGTTGATAGGATGATAAAATCAGCTCATTTTCTACCAGTTAAGACCACATATAGGGCTGAAAATCATGCTAGATTGTACATTCATGACTTGGTGAGGTTGCATGGCGTTCCTTTGTCCATATTATCTGATCATGGTGCTCAAATTACTTTACACTTTTGGAGGCACTTTCAATGGGGTCTTGGTACTAGAGTTAAACTTAGTATGACCTTTCGCCCTCAAACGGATGGCCAAGGCAAAAGAACTATCCAAACGCTTGAGGACATGCTTAAGACTTATGTATTGGAGCTTAAGGTAGTTAGGATGATCATCTTATATTGATTAAGTTCACCTATAACAATAGCTATTATTCTAGTATCGGTATGGCTTATTTTGAGGTTCTCTATGGTAGACGTTATAAATCACCGGTTGGGTAGTTTGAGATTGGTGAAGTGGCCTTATTAAGATCAGGTATGGTTATGGAGGCTCTTGAGAAGGATAGGATAATTAGGAAAAGGTTGAAAATGGCCCAAAGTCGTCAAAAGTCCTATGCCGATGTGAGAAGAAGGGATCTTGAATTCAAAGTTGGTGATTGGGCCTATTTGAACATTTTGCTCATTGAAGGTGTGGTTTGCCCCGATAAAGACAGATTTGAGTTCATGGTTTGCGAGCCTTCATAGGGTATTGAGGAAGATTAGTGAGGTTTCATATGAATGGGAAGTGCCTTTGGATAAGGATATGGTTCGCCCGATTCTTTATGTTTCTAAGATTGAGGAGGTATGTTGGTGATTCAAGTGTTATAGGACTCTTGAGGTTGTGGACATTGTGGAGGATGAGTTGACTTATGAGGAAGTCCAGTAGAGAAGTTGGATGGATATGAGTAAAGGTTGACTTGTGAGGGTGCAATGTTCGTCAAGACTATTGGAAGAATCATCAAGTCGAGAGGCCTTTCGTGGAGTTGGAGTGGGCATGGAGAAGCAATATCCATATCTCCTTCATTTTATTCAAGATTATGATAACACGCCAAGTATTTTTATGATTCCAAATCTTATTTTCAGTCCCTATGTCTTTGCATGCATTCATGTTTATGTTGATAAGTTCATGATGATTTTAACATTTGTGTTGAGATTTCAAAAATGGTATTTAAGTGCATATTGTATTCTTGTTGGGGGTCTGATTTCTTCATGATTACTCTTCTTATATATGTCTCTTTGACATTCGGGGACGAATGTTCCCAACAGGGAGATATTGAAACAACCCCAAAAAGTTCCTAAAATGTACCTTGGATGTGCCCGGAATTGTAATTTTCATATATCTCAAAATCCCTACATTATTTCGAAAATCTAACTTCATGTTCTTGTTGAAGGGATCAAATTGAGTGAAAAATGGGTCTAACTTCAATTTTAGAGCAACCGTATCAAAATTAGAAAGTGCAAAGTGAGCGATTTCTAGTGAAGATTTGTGCTCCAGGCGCGACGCGCCGGGGGCACGCCAGTGTGTAATGTTTGTTCAGTTTTGTTGTTTCAGTCCAAGACTTTTGTGCTTGGGCTTAAGACTTCCCATACTTGAAAATACCTAACCTTAGCCCTATTTTATCTTCATATCATTCAAGACATTCTCCAGTGCTCACTCAAACACTTAGACTAATATTTCTCTCAAAATTCAAGTGCCAAAAGCCTCTCCGAATCTAAAGATTTTACTCAAGCTTCGAGTCTCCATCTCCAATCTTCATCAAGTTATTCTCTAAAGCTAAGGTGTGTGGATTTCTTTCATGGGTTCCTTTCACCCATGATGCCCAACCTTCTTTTTACCAAAAATTGCATGATTTTAAGTCGATTTACTCATGGGTCTTACTTATTATGAAATTCATTGCACACTATGTTGGGGTTTATGGAATTGCGATTGCTTTAGCATGTTTTGAGCTATGAATCTAAGATCTATTGTGAAATTTGATAAAGGGTTTTGATGTATATTACTTGAGGGTGTTACCAAGTTTTGATTGATGGTTTTACATTTGATTTTCTTGCGTGATTTCGTCCCTAAATTGCATGGTTTAACACTAGCACTACACACCCGCCGAGTGTTTGATAAAATGTCCGGTTATGGTTTTCTTGAGGAATTGAAGGCCCAATGCATGTCTTATGAGTTGAATCTATATGATGATAAAATGAACGTATGTATATGATTTTCACCTTATAGTGTTGGAATGTGACCATGCCTTACTCGGGGGTTACGCGTCGGGTAACCATGTCGTAGGGTTTGTACCTTGATAACCATGTTGAGGGATTTGTACCTTGATAACCATGTGGGGAGTTTATACCTCTATCACCAAGGGTGGTAGGATATGACGATCCACCAATCATGTTTGGGGGTTTGTACCTTGATAACCATATCGGGGGTGGGGGAGTTTGTACCTCGGTCACCATGGATAGTAGGGTGCGAATATCCACCAACCAATTGATGGGGTTAGTACCTCAATCACCAAGGATGGTAGGGTGTGATTTTCTACCAATATGATAATAGTCTCTTCTTACACATATATTATGTTCTATATAAGCATGATTTTACTTGAAGCTCCATTTATACATGCCATATTGCTATAAGATTATTCATTGCCTATGTTATGCATTTTAGTTATGGTGCTTATCACTTGTTGCATTGCACCCTACATACTTAGTACATTCAAACATACTAACACATACTCTATATCTACATAATGTCACCATGTAGAAACCGGAGCCCTGCTTAATCATCCTCTTCCACGTGGCTAATAAGATATCTCTCAAGCTCTTGGGTAAGTCCTCTATTCTAGGAATGTTTATGATCTCATGCTATGTTCTAAGACTTTCTTTTATGTATGTATTGACTAGGACGGTGAACCTAGTTGCTTATCTTGGCCCCCGCTCTTATCTATGTAGTAGAGGTGTTATTGGATATGTTATGTATAATGCTATGAGCTTTGACTCTCTCTTGACGCTTGTTTTTTATGATATGAAAGTTGTACCTTAGCCCTGATTACCCCTAATTACTATCTTTTGTTGTTGTTTTCTTGCTTCTGCGACCAAGGATGTGTAATAATAGGTTAAGAGTCTTGCTTGGGGTCCCTTCGGGTTCCCCATGCGCCATGTCACGTCTATCCCCTAGTCTTAGGTTGTGACACATGCATTCTGTGTTGATTCAGCACTTGTCTTGTTACTTTAAGTTAGACTGGATCATTGATTTAGTCCATGTTTTCCTAAATAACCAACCAAATGGAAAAATTTGTCCCTTGTTCCAAATGCTTGAGCCATACAAGTACCCTTTTCTTTCTCTATACCTAATTAGCAAATATTGTCTAGTGAAAGACCTTGATATTAGGCCTGGTTTATCCTTGAACAATGTGAACCTTTATTGAGGCAAAAAGCCTAAGTTGAGGGTGGCTACTAAAGGTGGCTCTGGTTTGGGGATTGGATAATATGTACTTCACCTCAGGCAAAAAGCCTAAGTTGAAAGTGGCTTATGTTATTGTATGATAGCTAAAATAAGGTGATGAGATGGGGATGAAAGAAAGGAATGAAGGAAGCCATGTACCGTGGGTAAAAAAAAAGAAAAGGATGCCTTAACAATGAGTTGAGAAAGCAGAATGAGTTTGAAAATGACCCACAAGATAAAAAATGAAGAGAGGATACCCGAAAAAGCTTGAAAATGAAGATTAAGGGAGAACAAGTTGAGAATGGTTGAGTTGTGAAGGTGAAAATGTTGAAAAATATGGTTCAAGGTTGGCCCTTAGTCACTAATTGTCCAAAATGTCATACCAAAGCACCATGAGCCTACGTTACGAGCTTATAAAGTCCTACAGTGATCCTAACCCAAGCAAACATCTGTCCGGGTCATGTGTATATGGGCAAGCCTATGGTATTGGTCATCATGCATGAATCTCATTTGTGAGAGTGAGTATTCTTACACAGTCCCTTAAGCGATTCTTGAAAGCATGTTAAGTGAAAGAAGGGGACTTCTTTTCTGTGAGGGCATTTGCATTGCATGGTTAGCATTTGAATTTTTCAGTGAATGTGAATTGTTGATACTCCTTAACTTGTTATGGCTGGATTGTCAAATGTATCAACATATTGTGGTTTGCTTGCTAGCTATACATGATCAGGTTTAGAAAATGCTATTATGGGTACCTAAATTGAATTGAGTGAGGTATATGCCTATGGGTTGATTACTATGTATTATGGTATTATCTATCTAGATTGAGTTGTCGCTTGAGGACAATCAACAATGCTAACTTGAGGGTGTTGATATGCTGTCAAAATACAGCATATTTGATGCCTAAAACATGGATTTTGCATATTCTTAATGTGACTTTTTTAATGGTTTCTATGAGTTTTTGTGTTGTTTCTACAGGAAATATAGGCTGGCTTGATTTTGGGAAAAATTTGCAGATATTGCTGATGTTTAGGACTTATGAGGCACACTACGAGTCGTAGCTCAAGCTATGAGGGATTTCCAGTTTTCAAAATACAGAATCTGATTTTCTGAAGGTCAGTTATACAAGACCAAGTTAGAGTCATAGGTCTCACTATGACTCACAGGAGTAGGACTCGTAGCAATTTCTAGTGTTGCTAAGAATTGGACCAAGAAATGCAAGCATGGAGTAGGAGAAGGCACTATGAGTCGTAGACCAGACTACAACTCATAGGGGTGGATCATAGCAGGGAAGTCCAAAATCTATGTGGTGACCATGAAAGCCCGATTATGGCTCATAGGCCATCTAATGGAAAAATCAAATGGGTGCCTAGGAGCCATAGCACACGCCAACCAGATTTTCTAATTATTTTAAGGACCTTTTTGTAAATAGTATAAATAGTATATATTAGGGTTTTATAAGTACCTTTTTCATAATTCTTAATATTTTAGGTTTTAGAGAGGGTTTTAGAGTAGAAAACTAAGATTTTTCTTTGAGAATCAAATTGGGAGATTGGAATCACTTGTAGGTTAATTTCATCATTCAAGCTTGTGAATCCAAATTCAAAGGTGGTTTTATTGTTCTTCATTCTTCTTGGGTAATTTCTCAACTATGTTTATTTTATTCATTGTTTATTTTCTTGCCCAAGTCATGAGTAGCGAAATCCACACAACTTGGAGTTGTAGGAATCATGAGTAGCTAACTCAGAAAACTCCGATTGTTTGCACTTCTTGAATTGGGAATTTGCATATATTATTCATTTTTCTTCATTTTTCTTGTTGTTTAATGGTGGCCAACATTAAACCCTGCCAAGTGTCATGATCTCGATCAAGGTAGTGATGAATAGGAAAAGAAAATGGGTGACAAGATTCGATCGATGTGTTCTCTTCTAAACCGGCCAAGGAGAGGTTGACTGGTACAATAGTTAACGGTTAGTCGGCACACTATGGTAGCCGGCCAAGCACCATACTGAAATTCGACCTTCGCCTTTGCCCTAGGGTTGGAAGAACTTAAGTTACCGTCCTTCATGCAATTTCCAAATTTGGGTTGTGTTATCCGTTGTGTTTGAGTTAGTGAATCATGGGGAACACAATTTCTCAAGTTGCTCCCCAATTTGATTGTCTCTTTGTTTTACTAGAATAGTTTCAGTTAATACCAACTATTGCAACCCCTCCCCCCTTCATTCCCAAGAACAGAGTTATTTGATGCTTGAAATGATTGTTGATGAATCAAAGTGGTAAAACCTTGTATTCCCTTGTGATTAGACCCTAACCTACGGTTAGGTTTTATTTTGATAACGATCGGTTTATCCTCAAAATGAAAGGTGTTGTTTGAGCGTGACCAATAACCATTGTCCCTTAACTATGTTGCCATCATAGGTTTGTGATTAACTAATGGATCCATATATCTCTCGTTAAATGATTGACCAAAAAGGGTGGTATTCTCATAAAGCTCGTCTTCTATATTAATCAAATAGGGTGGTGTTCCTATAAGACATTTGTGAAACACTCTCCAAAATGGGGTAAGTGCCCATAAGGTGAAGTGTTTTCTTTACCTTGGTAAAGTAGACCATTTCTTGTTTGGTGTGGAGTGAACATCAGGATTCTAAGTAGTAGCTTGCTTGGTCTTATATGTCGGTTATGGTCCCTTCCTATCTAAGTATGATATGATTTATGACTCGGAATCCTCACGCATGTTTTGACTAAGGTATTGAACATTCATATCATATTGAGCTTATATATGTTAGCTATGATTATGTATATTGTTTAACTATGGTTATGTCTTTGTTGAATTGCACCTTACATACTTAGTACATTCCAAGTACTAATACATACTTTTTGCCTACATGACCTAACCATGTAGGGACCAGAGCTCTTTGATGTACTACTAAAATACACCACATTTGATGCTTAAAACTTAGGATTTTATATGTTCTCAATGCAATATTTATTGGTTTTATGTGTTTTTGTGTTTAGATTTGCAAGATTACAGGTTAGTTATGATTTTGGGCAATATTGCAGAAGTTGCAGGTTTTTGACAATTTATCTGACCCTCTACGGATCGTAGAGCATTATAGGAGTCGCAGAGGATGTCTCGTGACAAATTCCGTTGAGGGATGAATTCTAAAGGTCAACTCAAAAAGTTATGTATATGAGTCGTAGAGCATTCTACGAGTCGTATAGATAGGTTTCGTGAAGATCAACTACAAGAATACTCATGCTATGTGCAATTTTGTGAGAAACCTCTTGAATTTCTTTCATCCCAGATATGGAAGACACTTGCTGCATACAACCATTCTAGAATTTTAGCGTGTGGTCCATTTTTATGTGCTTTCCTCGAAACTCATTGTAGTTCATTCTCCCGGCTCCCTATTTGTCTAGGCCTTTTCATCCATGCCCACACTAACCATTTTAACACTTTATCTTACAACATATGCTTATTCCTATTATAGCCTTCACACATTGATTTTAGGTTTATTATGTTCACTTTGTCATGTCAGTGAAAAATGTATGTTACAGAAATAATAATAGTTAAACTATTCAATAGGAACAACTCTTAGATAATGTATCAGACTGAGTATCGTCAAATTTATCTCATCCCTTCTACACATGTATACCTTTAATAATTCGTCTAATTGATATTTCAATTTAAAAAAAAAAAAAAAAAAAAAAAAAAAACCAACACAAGAATCCCTTAATTTCAACTCTCTTAATGTTAGCAGTTTGTATGGAAAGTGAATTTTGATTGCATCCAGCAAGATATTATGTCACTTAGGTTAGGTAATATGATAATTAAGAAACATTTCATATCAACATGGTTGTGGTGTAGTGATGAGATTGTTTTACCGTTAATTAAAGATCTCGAATTTAAGTCCTAAATATAAAGAAAATCGCAATGTGAACTTCAGACACTGAATAAAAAAATATAAATAAACATTTTATTTTTAATGCGGTCCATGTGCTTGATGTTTTAAGTTCATAATGTCATTTTAATGGTACATACAAACTAATGACATATAATTTTTTGTGCAAAAATATGAATATAGAACATCATATAATGGAGTTTGCATTAATTAAATTATTTCATTATATGTTCAGATTTGTTTTTGCAATTGAAGGAGAAATTAAAGAGAACTACTTGTGCAGCTAATTATAACAATTGAGCAACAATATGAACATTGATTGAATGTATAAAACAAGCAAATATACATATCCTCTCAAAAGAATTGTGTAAAAACATAGACATATAATCAATGAAAATTAATAGCACAACCTGATTAATATATTATAACAACATGTGCACAGAAATAGAGCGCTATATATCTTTACATATGAACTGAAATAAGTATATCCCAAACCCTAAATCTAATATACAAACCTAGACCCAACCATTGACTTCTTTGAAGAACAATATTACCACAGAAAGAAAATAAAAATTCATACATTCAACTATATATTTGATCAAACTATTTTGGAGATAAGTGGTGCAATAGCTCTTCTTCTATACAAAAGGCTAGCAGGCTGATTCTGTATCTACATAGAGTATTCATTTTAAATATATTTTCTTGAAGAAATCAAATAGTTAGGAGTAGCTTTTTTTTTATTTTGTTTGATATCATCTTGAGCTAAAAGAAGCAAATCCACCACCTTTCATCATTTGTCTAAATTCCTTGTAATCAACCATTCCATCACAATCCACATCAACTTTCATGATCATTCTCTTGCAATCTTCTAGTGTCTTTCCCTGTTTCAAACCCAATGATGACAAAACAGATCTCAGTTCCTCCACCGTGATGAACCCATCCCCGTTTTGATCGAACACATTAAAAGCTTCTTTCATGTCTTCTTCATCATCTCTATCGTCCATTATCGATTGGTACAATGTCCCAAATTCCTCCATATCAACAAATCCATCTCGATTTATATCTATCTTTTCGATCATTTGCACCAGTTCCATTTCAGGGATATAAATTCCCAAATTCTGCAACGAATCGCTAAGTTCCTTCTTTGTAATTTTTCCGTCCCCATTTCCATCAAACATATGAAAAACTCTACGTATCTCTGTTTGATTCATTTCTTAGATCACAATTATTCGATCAAACAAATTTATTATTTCTTGTCAAAATAGAAACAGCCCACGTTGTAAATTTGCGATTACGCAAAACAACTTAGGCCAGCCAAATCACTAGGAAAATGATTTAGGGATGATACTAATATAGCAAGAAATTAAGAAGAAAAGATAAAGAAATTAAACGATGGCTTTGAGGATACCCGCTAATATCGTGGGATCACTGAGTAAAACTTATTAGGATTTGTTTGACGTTTTTCTTATAAGATAATGTCCAGGTAAATTCAAAATATACATATATACATATATACTCTCTTATTTCGATTATATAGAAAAGTTAATTCATGGACAACCAAGGGAAAATTTGTAATTATTCTAATCATGCAAGGATAAATGATTAATATCCATATAAAATATTTTTGATTTGTTCACTCCAAATTTCTATTATAAAAATTTTTTAAAAATACTTACACCCAACTTAATTCTAGAATCATCAGTACAAATTTATAATTATGCTTATCATGCAACAATACATGATAAATATCTATATAAAATATCTATATCCTTTGATGCATTATGTTAGGTATGAAGGAAAATCAATTCTGGCTTCAAAAGGATGTTTCTTTTGATGAATAAATGAAAATTTTACCTTGTCAATTTTTGGCAATGTCATTTTTCTATGTACTTTCACACAGGAAGGATCCATATAAACCAATTATCCATTCATTCCAGTAACTTTATGGGCTATCTTTCAAGTGTGCAACTGAATCATTTAATGGTACATAGCCAAATGTTCGAAAATTCATTCTAATTTGCTAAATCCAAATTTATATTCTAATAAATTAAAAAAAAAAAAAGACACTTACACATAACTTAATTCTAGAAACACCAGTTGTATTCTATTATTGTCTATAAATGTCTCATTCTTGATATTTTAGCTAAAAACCCATGTATTTACTTCTATTTCCATATCTTTCATTTAAAATATTTCCTTATTTTAGCTAAAAACTCATGTACCTACATCACTTTCTTTGTAATAGTATAGGCTCTTAACTATGCATAATGGTGAGTTGGCTTATCAGGAAAGTTTTAGAATTAGATTAGAAACTACTCACCTGTGAAATTTAATCACAACAACAACAACATACCCCAGTGCCTCAAAAGGCTCCCGCTCATTGCGGGGTGGGAGGGTCGGATGTACGCAGCCTAACCCCTA
>JAABOM020002492.1:0-60273 GCA_011800125.2 Solanum clarkiae
AGGTAGTAACGAGGTCATACAACGAGGTATGTAAGGCTACTTGATTTTGTATCATTTGGCATGAAACATAGATCCCTCCTTGGTACATAAAGGCATTACCAACTCTGACACCACTATTAATCTTGTCTCCACTCATTCATATGTTCACATGTTGCCATATATAATCACCTCTAGATCTGCATACACACGTGGATACCAAGTTACATGGGTTCTTGTTGCTAAATAAAGTTCATGAGTTGTTTCATTTCATACGCATCTCATTATTTATGTAATATACTCTTTTTGTTGTCATATTATCTTGTATGATTATTTACATATCACATGCTACATCTATAGTCCTATAGCTCCAATATTATGACCACCAAAAGAATAATCTCAAAGGTAATTGAAAGATAAAGTGTATAGTTCATTGGTGGGTGGTAGCCCTAGGGGTGGAAGCATCACCTAGCCAGAGACGATCCTATCATAGGTGGTGGCCCGAGGGGTTAAGGAAGAACCTAGCTAGGGACGATCCCGATACAGTTTTACCACTGATCAGTTTGCCATTTGTATGACAGCTGTGTACAGATTATATAGTAAAGGTAAAGTAGTATAAAGAACATAAAGTACATGATTCTAAAGTATAACCAAAGGTAGTCTCTTATCCTACACCAGTTCATAGTTTCATTTGAGTTGTTACTTCATATACAGTATTTCCTTCCTTACATATTCAGTACATTATCTCGTACTGACGTCCCTTACAAGGGACCTGCATTTCATGCTGCAGGTACAGGTGCTAGCAGATCTCCCCAGTAAAGTACGAAATATCAAGTTGCTATTACTAAGCTCCAGGTTGCTTCAGAGCTTTATGTGTGTCTAGAGCTTATGTCTTTGTATTGTATAGTTAATCGAGGTAGGGCCTGTCCCGACTTTTACCAGATACTCTCTCTTATTTAGAGGCTTTATAGACTATGTAAATTAAAAGTATGGTCATGTTTCGTACCTTAGACACCGTGACCCCAACGGCCTAGCCATATGCATTTTCTTTTGGCTTGTTATTACCGTTTACTTTCTTAAAGGCACAATGAAGATAGAAATCCCCTATAATATGTCTAAAAAGTGCATAGATGTAGGTTGGTTCTCCTGAGCCTTAACGGGTGCCAGTTAGCCCTAATGGGACTTGGGGCGTGACAGAGAAGTTGTATGCTAAATATGAAAAGTGTGAATTTTTGTTGAAAGAAGTTTCCTTTCTAGGTCACGTTGTGTTAAGGGATGGTATTAAGGTGGATCCTAAAAAGATGGATGAGATTAGAAATTGGCCTAGGCCATTGACCCCATCAAACATTAGTATTGGAGATTTGTGAATGGTTCTCTTCTATTGCTTCTCCCATGACTAAGTTGACTCAAAAGAAGCTAAGTTTGTTGGACCGATGTGTGTTAAAAGAGTTTCCAAACCTTGAAGGATAAGTTTGTCTCCGCTCCTATCTTGTCTCTACCGGAAGGGTTTGTTGTGTATTACGATGCCTCTCGGGCTGGTTTGGGTTGTTTTTTGAAGAAAAATGGTAAGGTGATATCTTATTCCTCTAGGCAACTTAAGGTGCATGAAAAGAATTATCCTACTCATGATCTTAAATTGGCCTTGTGGTATTTGCTTTGAAAATTTGGCGTCATTATTTGTATGGAGTGCATGTTGATGTGTTTATCGATCATAAGATTCTCCAATATGTGTTCATTAAAAAATATCTCAACTTCAGGAAAAGAAGGGGTTAGAACTTCTTACGGATTATGATATAAGTGTGCATTATCATCTCGGTAAGGCTAATGTTGTGGCTAATGCTTTGAGTAGGATATCTATGGGTAGCCTAGCTCATATTGATGATGGGCGCAAAGAGGTGGCTAGAGAGGTCCATCGGGTTGCTAGATTGGGTGTTAGGTTGGAAGAGGTTGATAATGGTGGTATTGTAGTAGTTGATGGTTCAAATCTTCCTTGGTTGATGAGATAAAAGTAAAGCAAGATCTTGGCCCCTCCTTGTTAGAATTAAAGGCCTTGGTTAGAGAAGGCAAGGTAGAGGTTTTCTCCCAAGGGGGAGATAGTGCCCTTAGATACTAAAGTAGGTTGTGTATGCCTTGTGTCGATAATTTGATAAAGAGGATTCTTGATGAGGCTCATAATTCTTCTTATTCTATTCACCTCGGGTCTACCAAGATGTATAGAGATTTGAGGGATGTGTTTTGGTGGGGTGGTATGAAGAAATACATTGCCAAATTTGTATCTGACTGTCATAGTTGCCAACAAGTCAAAGCCGAGCACCGAAGACCGGGTGGCCTAACCCAAGATATAGAGATTCCTACTTAGAAGTGGGAGGAAATTAACATGGATTTTGTGGTTGGGTTGCCTACAACTAGAAAGTATTTTGATTCTATTTGGATTGTGGTTGATAGAATGACAAAGTCGACTCAATTCCTACCGGTTAAGACTACTTATGGGGCCAAAGACTATGCTAAATTGGACATTCATGAGTTGGTTAGATTGCATGGGGTGCCTTTGTCCATCATATCGAATCATGGTGCTCAATTCACTTCTCACTTTTGGAGGTCCTTCCAAAGAGGTCTTGGTATCAAGGTTAAGCTTAGTACGACCTTTCACCCTCAAAAGGACAGCCAAGCCAAAAAACTATCCAAACTCTTGAGGATATGCTTAGAGCTTGTGTTTTGGAGTTTAAGGATAGTTGAGATGATCATCTTCCATTGATTGAGTTTTCTTATAATAACAACTATCATTCTAAGCATTGGTTTGTCTCTTTTTGAGGCCCTCTATGGTAGGCGTTGTAGATCACTGGTTGGGTGGCCCTCTATGGTACACGTTATAGATCACCGGTTGGGTGGTTTAAAGTAGGAGAAATGGCATTGTTGGGTCTGGATCTGGTCATGGAGGCTTTAGAGAAGGTACAATTGATTAGGAAAATGTTGAAAATAGTCCAAAGTCATCAAAAGCCCTATGCCGATGTGAGGAGAAGGGAGCTTGAATTTAAAGTTGGTGATTGGGTCTATTTGAAGGTTTAACCCATGAAGGGTGTGGTTCATTTTGGTAAGAAGGGTAAATTAAATCCAAGATTTGTAGGTCCTTATAAGGTGTTAAGGAGGACTGGTAAGGTGGTCTATGGGTTGGAGTTGCCTAGTGAAATGGACTTGGTTCATCCAGTCTTTCATGTATCCATTTTGAGGAAATGTGTGGGTGACCCGAATGCTATTATCCCATTGGATGTTGTGGGTGTTATTGAATACAACCTAACTTATGAAGAGGTTCCAGTAGAGATGTTGGATAGGTAAGTGAAGAGGTTGAGGAACAAGGATGTGGCTTCCGTTAAGGTCCTTTGACATGCAAAAATAATATCACTATCTTTTCCATTTTATTCAAGCCTAAGTTACTAATTCTAAGTCTTCTATGTAATTTCATATGTCATGTATCATCCCCATATGTCATGTGCATGCATTCATGTTTATGTTGACAAGTTCATGGCGATTTTGACACTTATGTTGAGATTTTTTAAAAGATGTTTAAGTGCATTATTGCATTCTTGTTGGGGATGATTTCTTCATGATTACTCTTCTATGTATGCTTCTTTGACATTTGGAGATGAATGTTCCCAAGGGGGAGATATTGAAAGGACCCCAAAATGTGCCTGAAAAATGTGCCTTAGAAGTACTCGAAATCGTAATTTCCATATATCTCAAAATCCGTGCATGATATAAAAAAATCAAACTTCATATTCTTCATCATGGGGTAAAATTGAGTGGGGAATGGGTCTAACCCCAATTTTAGAGCAACCGTATCAAAATTTGAAAACTGCAAAATGCGATTTCCATAGAGGCTTGCGCGCCAAAGGCGCGACACACCAAGGGCGCGCCTCTGTGTATTTTGTGGACTGTTTTTATTATTTCAGTCCAAGGACTTTGGGTCTTAGACCTAGGTCTTTCCATGCTTGAAAATACCTATACTTAGTCATATTTCATCTTCATATCATACAAGACATTCTCCAATACTCTCTCAAACACTTAGACAAATATTTCACTCAAAATTCAAGTGCCAAAACTCATTACGGATCTTATAGATTTCATTCAAGCTTCAGGTCTCCATTCAAATCTTCATCAAGAAATTCTCCAAAGTTGAGGTATGTGGGTTTCAACTATTGGGTCTTTTCACCCATGGTGCCCAAACTTTCTTTTTACCTAAATTACATGTTTCCAAGTTAATTTTCTTATGAGTCTTCTTCTTTTGAGTTTGACTATGAACTATATTGGAATTTTTTAAAAGTGTGACTGTTTATGAATGTTTTGAGCTATGAATCTAAGATCTATGATAAGTTGTGATGAGGGGTTTCAATGTATTTTGCAAGGTGGTACTACCAAGTTGGGTTGATTTACTTCATGATTTCTTGTATGATTTCACTCTTTAATTGCATGGATTTACACTAGCATTACACACCCACCAAGTGTTTGATAAAATGTCCGGTTTAGGGTTCTTTAGCCATTGATGATCCATTGTATGACCAATAACTTGTATGACTTTATGATGATGAAAGGAAGATGTATATGAGTTGATTTCATGAAAAGTATCTATGGTGTTGCAAGTTGGCCACACCTAGTTAAGGGGGTGCTAGACCTCAATCACCATGGATAGTGGGGTGAGACCACCATCAACCAATCGAGGGTTGATATATCAATCACCATGGATGGAGGGGTCAGACCACCATCAACCAATTGAGGGATTGATACCTCAATCACCATGGATGGCAGGGTGAGACAACCATCAACCAATTGAGGAGTTGATTCCTCAATCACTATGGATGGTAGGTTGTGACCACCATCAACCAATTGAGGCATCGACACCTCAATCACCATGGATGGCGGGGTGTGACCACCATCATAATGTTGGTATCTTACAACATATGTAATATGTTCTATGTAAGCATGTTTTACTTCAAGCATCACTCATACATGTCATATTGCTATATGTTCATTTATTGCCTAATTATACATTTCGATTATGTTATCTATCTATTGGTGCATTGCATCTACATACTTAGTACATTCAAACATAATAACGTATACTCTATGCCTACATGATGTCACCATGTAGGAACCGAAGCTCCTCACGATCATCCTCATCCTCCCCGTGGCTAGTACTACCTTCACAAAGCAAGTTTGGTAAGTCCTCAACTCCCGGACGATTTCTCTTGTTGTTATGTTATGTAGAGATTTTCATTATCTATTTCTATGCTTTGACTATGAGGGTCAGCCCAGTTGCTTGTCTTGGCTCCCGCTAAGTTCTATGTTTAGAGATGTTGTTGGACAAGTATGTAATGATGTTATGAACTTTGCCTCTCTTTGACTATTTTGATGTTTTATGATATGAAAGATATCCCTTAGCCTCATGTTCCCTTTTTACTATCTCTTATTATGATTTTATTGCTTTCGCGACCAAGGATGTGCAATGATATGTTAAGAGGCTTGATTGGGGTGCCTTCAGGTTCCTTATTTGCCGTGTCACGTCTAGCCTCTAGGCTTGGGTCATGACAGAACCGTAGTGGGGGTCTCGTGAACATATCTTGTGTTTAAAAATGTTATTGGAAATTGGTATGAGCCAGCCTATGACTCGTAGTCTCCACTACGAGTCGTGGTGTGCCTCGTACCTGTTTCAAATTTGATTGTTTCTCAGGTACCTTTGGACTACAAGGCCACAGTACAACTTGTAGGTCATCTTACGAGTCATACTTGTGCCTCATACCTGCAACCTGCAGCTGATGCAATATTGATTTTTGTTTCTGTTTTTCTTTTTATTTTTTTGTTCTTTATATTTGTGTGCTGATTGTGTTGACACTTTGGTGCTAATTGGTGGCTTGTGGTATGAATTTCAGGTGCAATTCTCCAAAAGACAAAAATGTCATCCAAGATTTTCACAGGAAGCTTATTGATGAGGCTTCAAACACTGAGCTGATTGAGGGATCGGAGGAGGTCCACTGGGTCCGGATTAACCCTGATGCACAGGTGCCCCTGACGAGGGCTAGGGCTGCACTGACTCCCATGGTAGTTGAGAGCACCTCCCAGTCTGAAGAGGAGGGAGATGGAGATGAGTCTGGGAGCGGTTCACTACAGATGACTCCCACACATATGGAGTCATATTTTCAGGAGGCACCATAGACCATGCAAGAGGCCTAGTCCTCGGTTGCCCCATCTATCATATCTGTTGATCCTCATCATCACTGATGGTGAATCAAGGATATGCAGGAAATCTACAACAAGGGATTAGAGCCAAAGGGACAAGGAAAACCTGTCAGACAATTTTATGAGGAGTCTCGATTAAATGACAGGGTTGAATCGAGTTCCTGCTCTTGAGGTTGAAATTGGTTGACACAGGCTCCAGTGGTTATCAGAGTGGCTAGGCATGTATACCCCACTTATAGTCAGAGTGTTCTATGTCATGTACGCTGCTACCATACTCCGAGAGCTTCCCATGGGAAGAAGGTGATGGATCAACCCAGGTTGCGCAGGGTCTTGATTTGTGGTCAGAGGGTAGATATCTCCGAAGAAACCATCCACTGGGTTTAGTTTGGGCCTAACTACAGGGTGCCACAGTACACAACTGAGTACAATAGCAAGATAGATAGTATAAGGTGTGCTATGATAGGGAAGAATATAGAGTTGAAGACTGAGCTCCTCAGATAGGTGGCGAGCCAGATAATAGAGTGTGATGTTGAGCCTACATGGGTCACCAACCACGCCGAGCCTATAGTGAAGTCCCACCTCTCTTTGCCAGCAAAATTCTGGTGGGCCATTATTCGGTCTTGCATTCAGCCTACATTTACGGATAATGTTATCACTCTAGAGCGGGTCGTGTTATTAGCTAGTATCTTAGTTGGCTATGAGATTGACTGGGCATGTTTCATGGCTGAGAAGATTCACGAGTCCGAGCTCTGGATAAGTACCTCATTGCCATTCCCTAATTTGATATGCAGATTGTGCAATGAGCCTGGAGTACGTGTATCTCTCAACATAGACCCACACATCGAGGCCCTTCACACTATAGATCCCAACATAATCAGGGTTGATGAGAATCTGGTGGCCCTCCAGAGAGCAGTTCCTTCTCTCATGCCTGAGACATTTCCTGTCGAACCAGCTACTGAGGAATCGATTGCAGTTCCTACTAGTACCACTCCAGTTGCACCAGAGAAGCATCCAACATTTGATACCAAAATGATGCCCTAGACAAATACACCTACACCAGAGCCATCTACTCCTGAGGTTAATTTTGCAAACTTACCTATTATGTCTACTTTTGCATTTCAGGCTTTGGTACGTGGGTTGACTAGGACAGAGGCCCAGCTACGCAAGTTGATAGACTAGATCAAGCCTTACGGAGGAGAGGGCCAAGGCATTCACCCTATCTGAGTTGTAGTAGAGAGTTGCTGTAGTGGATGCCAGGATCGACGCTTTCGAGGCTAGGGTCTAGAAGAGGCTTGAGGGAGCTCGTCCTACAGATTTGGCAGTGGTATAGCAAGAGTTGGCCTATTTCAAGGCTAACTTGATGGCATCATTAGCAGCACTGTTAGTAACCTCGGAGGAGGCACCTGTGGGTGAGGACTTGTTTGATTTATTCGAAGATTACATATGTGCTCTTGGAGAGAGGCCTCAAGAGGATGATGATGCCGAGATGGCCCGAAGAGACATAGTACTGCTAAGCAGGAGGTATAGCTGGAGGGGCAGATTACTGATCTGGTGATGAGAGAGTCTGTACAGATGAAGCAGCAGTGGCAGGCTCGGGAGCAGCAGAGATTACATGGAGCTAGAACCTTAAGTTCAGCTGCAGCCCAGACCACCTAGGAGGAGACAAAGCCCCAGGACCGGACAAATGCTAGTGCCTGAGCACCATATGTTTGCTACTTTTGACCTCTATGCTTACGACTTTTGGATACTTCGTTCTCACTGCTATTTCTGGATACTCTGCTTTTATTGTTGTTTTTGGATACTTTGGTTTTTATTTGTGTTTGGATGATATGTTTTTGTTTGGTTTTATTATATACATCTACTTTGAGGACAAAGTATCGTGTTTTTATGGGGTGAGGGAAGTTATGGACCAGGGTGAAATCTGAGTAGCCTTTAGTCCATAACTATCCTATTTGTGATATCCTAAGGTTTTCTTACTGTGTTTCTTTTTTCTTGTGGATGATTTTACTTTTATGTTAAACTCGCATGTTTAGCTGTTTTAGATAATTTGTGGATATATAGAGATTAATACTTTTGGCATGTATATAATTTGAATGGTTTTATCAAAATGTTTGGAAAAATAGGCACCCACAAAATTTTTGGGATTGTTGGTTACTATTGCAATCTTGCATGTGATTGGTTTGGCAATGTTTGTTCTGATGAAGCTTAGACAAGTTGATGCTTGAAGCATAACCTGTGAGTCTATGTTGATTATGTATGCAATGACATGTGCATGTGAGCTAATTTTGTCATATTCATGCATTATATACTGATTCAGAATTTTCCTTGCTACTCTCATTTGGACTGGAGATTTTGTTGATTAGAAAGGTATCTTAGGCCGTTGTTCTTTAAATTAGTCCACTTTTGCCTAAATGACTCACCACCTGAAAGAGTTTACCCCTTGTTCCAAATGTTTGAGTCTTACATGTACCATTTCTTTCTTGACATCTAACTAGCCTAACCTTGTCAAGTGAAATACTTTGATATTGGCCCTAGTCTATCCTTGAACATATGAACCTTGATTGAGGCAAAAAGATTAAGTTGAGGGTGGCTACCAAAAGTGGCCCTGGTTTAGGGAATGGATATTGTGTACTTCACCTCAGGCTAAAAGCCTAAGTTGAGGGTGGCTAATGTTGTGGTATAGTAGCAAAAATGAGGTGATTAGTTGGGAATGAAAAAATGGAAAATCATATACCGGGTGGGACAAAAAGAAGAAAAGGTGCCTTAGAATAAGAAGAATAGCAAAATGAATTCAAAAATAAGGCACAAGCTGAAAGATGAAAAGAAAGTACCCGGAAAAGCTTGAAAGTTAAGAATAAGGGAGGACAAAATGATAATAGTAGAGTTATTAAGGTGAAAATGTTGAAAAATGTGGTTCAAGGATAGCTTTTGGTCACTAATTTGCCCAAAAATGCCTTACCAAAGCCCCTTGAGCCTACGTTACAAGCCTATGAAGTCCTAAAGTGATCCTGATCCAACTAGTCAATAGGCCAAAGTTTGAGTATATAGGCAAGCCTATGGTATTTGTTATTATGCATGAATTTGGTTTGGGAGAGTGAGTAACTTGCACAGTCCCTAAATCTTCTTTGATTGCTTATTGAGTGAAATAGAGGGGTTTCTTTTTTGTGAGGGCATTTGCACTGCATGGTTAGCATATAACTTGTACAGTGATTGTGATTATCGATACTTATTAGCTTGTCATAGTTGGATTGTCAAATGCATCAATGTGCCTTGATTTGCTTGGTAGCCATACAGTCAGGTTTTGAAAATGCTAGTTTGGGTACCTGAGTTGAAATTGAGAGAAGCATATGCCATTTAGAATGATTTCTATGTATTTCTTGTTGTCTGTGTAGATCGAGTCATCGCGTGAGGATAGGCAACAGTTCTATGTTGAGGGTGTTGATGTGCTATTAAAATACAACACATTTGATGCTTAAAACAAGGGATTTTGCAAGTTCTTAATGCGACTTTTTATGATTTATATGTGTTTTGTGTTTGTTTTTATAAAAAATATAGGTTGGCTTAATCTTTGGGAAACATAGCAGATTTTGTTGAAATTGAGGACCTACGAGACCCACTACGAGTCATAGCCTAAGCTACGAGTCGTAAGGGACGACTATAGTGATTAACAGCTTCCAAAAATCAAAAACTGAGAAACTGAAGTTCAACTATAAGTCCAGGGTACGAGTCATAGACCAGACCATGACTCATAGTACGGATCATAGCAGTTAAATCTAAAATGCCAAGTGCTGACTATGAAAGCCCGATTACGACTCATATGCCACCCTACGATTCGTACTTATGAACCTTAACTACTACCGACCAAACTTTTCTTATTTATTCTAAGGTCCATTTTGTAAATAGAATAAATAGTTTAAGTTAGGGTTTTAAAAGGGAGTCAGATTGTAGAGATTATTCAAAGAAGATTGTAGAGAGCTTTTTCTAGGTTTTAATGTTAATACTTACGGTTTTACTTTGAAGACCTGATTTGGGGATTTGAAATCACTTGTAATTTAACTCCATTATTCAATCTTGTGATTTTAAAATCAAGGTGGTTTTTGTTCATCATTTTCTTTGGGTAATTTCTCAACCATGTTTATTCTATTCATTGTTTGTGATTTTGCCTATTTATGAGTAGCTAAAACCCCATAACTTGGGGTTATGGGAATCATGAGTAGCTAGCTTCTAATAACCCAAATTATTTGCATTTCTTTGATTAGGTATTTGCATATATTGTCCATTTTCCTTTAGAATGGTTGTTATTTTGTGGTGGCCAACACCAAACCCCGCCTAGTTTCATGATCTCGACCAAGGTAGTGATGAATAGGAAAAGAAAATGGGTGACATGATTAGATTGATGTGTTTTTGTCTAATCAACCAAACCCGACCAACGAGAGGTTGGTTGGGACAATGGGTAATGGTTATTTGGCACAATATCATTGTCGACCAAGGGCCATAGTGAAATTCGACCTTCATCTTTACAAGAGGGCTGGAAGAACCTAAGTCACCATCCTACCTGCAATGTCTCAATTAGGGTTATGTTATCGGGGGTATTTGATTCAGTGAATCATAGGGAATTCAATTCCCAAGTTGCTCCTCAAATTGATTGTCTCTTCGTGATTATTTGTAAAGTTTTTGTAGTTATTTCATTCCAATTTGCAAACCCCTCATTCTAGAGAATATAGTCGATTGGCACTTGAAATGATTGTCGGTGAGTCAATTTGGTCAAACCCCTTATTCCCTGTGGATTCGACCCTAGCCTCTGGTTAGGTTTATACTTGATAGCGACCGCTTTACTGTTGGAGCATGAACATTAAGGTGTTAATCCTTAATTCCCTTATTGTACTTTTGTTTGTTGTTTTTGTTGTTTTTGTTGTTTTTCACGATGTTCGGGGTGTAAGTGTGTTATTCCCAACACTAGGAGTCAAGGCAATCCCTTAACCCCATTTGACCTAGAGCTCTGTAGAACTTTGAGAAGAATAGCCCAAGACAATGCCAATAATGCAGCCAATACAGCTCTAAACAGGAATAGCAATGAGGATGCTAAGAATGAGAACCCACCTCCTTTGGAAGGTATTGCTCCACAGCCTAAGGATTTCAATAACAATGCTTACCAATAGAATCAATACATGCCAAATCCTATGTCTATGGAGGTGACTAGAGCTATCATGTTGCCACCACTACTAGCAAACACATAGTTCAAAGTCTCAAGTGGGTTACTTCAGATGCTGCAGAATCATGAGCTATTTGGGGGCTTACCATTGGAGGATCCACATAGCCACCTACACAATGTGGCATTCGGCTGCAAGAGAGTGATGAGAACATAGAATTTATCTATGGATATTGTGGGACTTTGTGTCTTCCTATTGTCTATTACGAGCAATGCAACATTATGGCTATTTGAGCTCCCACAAGTTCGATCACCAGTTGGGCAGAAGGCCTTTTTGGAAAGGTACTTCCCTAGATCGATGAAGCTCAAGTTGAAGGACCAGATCAACAACTTTAAGCAACTTCCTGGTGATTCAATCAACACTACATGGAGCAGTTCACCAATGTCTGAGGAGTATCCCTGACCATAAGATAGTTGATAATGCTTTGGTGGAGATCTTCTACCATACCCTTGGTGAGAATAGTCAAGCCTGTGCTGATACTATCATGGGGGCATGTTCCTGGATCAACAATTTGCAAGGATCGCAGAGCGAATGGAAAGAGTAGTAAATACTAATAGTGCATGGGGGTAGATAGGCAGAGCATCTACCAAAAGTTCATGCATTGTCAGTGTTGGTCTGGAGCAAGCCAAGATTAATGAAGAAATCATGCACCAGCTTGCCCCAATTCGCACAGGTATAGAGGTGATGATGAAGCAGAATTAAGAGTGCGTGAATGCAGTGGTTCATTAACCTCCATGTTACCCATGTATGATGAGCCATACTATGATGAGGACACATGTTTTGTTGTTGATCGGACAGGGGGTTTCTGGACCAACATCCAAGGGTCCAATCAGGACTATTGGTGCCAAGGTCAAGGAAACAAAGGTCGAAACTTTAATAGAAATAGAGCTTACAGGGACAACCGCGGAGGTTACTATGACAGGAACATGGGTCTAGAGAGAGATGCAAATTGAGTCGCCGAGAAGGCTACAGAAATGGTCCTTATGTGCCACTGCATAATCGTGATATAGGTGCAAGTAGTTCCAAAATTGAGGAGATATTTGATCACCTATTGAAGAAAGCTGAGACACAGGATGAGACTCTAAAGGGCATAAAATTAGAGATTTTGAGTATAAATTAGAAAATAGAGTCTCACTCTATGGCTATCAAACAGGAGGAACAACAGTTTAGTCAAGTGTCAAATGAACTTAATCAGCATCACAGGGGTACACTGCTTAGCAACATAATTCAGAATATTAAAAATGAAGGGTTGTTTATGGCGGTTACTACTGGGGGTGGCAAGGGCACCATTGATCCTCCCATACCAATATATCAGGTAGATGTTCGAGAGGAGATGGATGCAGCCAAAGATTCAGAAATAGGAGATGATCGTAGCAAGGATGGGGTGAGTGAAGCTGCTGAAGCGCCACAGAAGTTGATGCCCATTCCTAGGCCTCCTCCTTCCTTCCCTCAAAGAATAAAAAATTGGGAGTAGGAAGGCAAGTTCAAGCACTTTGTCTCTATACTGAAGCAACTCTCCATCAACATCCATCCATTGAGTCATTGGGGACGATGCCAGGGTATGCCAAGTGCATAAAAGACTTGGTCACTAAAAAGCGCAATGTGAGTCAGGAGCTCTCCTAAGAGGTTCAGTATTGCAATGCTATTGCTACGAGGTCCTTATTTTAGAAGAGAGAAGATCTAGATGATTTCACCATACACTGAACTATTGGAGATATGGAGTTTGCAAGGGCTCTATGTGATCTAGGTGCCAGCATTGGTCTGATGCCCCTTGTGGTCTACAAGAAGCTTAGATTGGGAGCCCCTAATCTAACAAGCATGAGGTTGTTGATGGATGATCGCATGGTCAAGAAGCTTGTAGGGATATTGTACGATGTGTTAGTAAAGTTGAAAAGTTCATATTTCCCACAATCTTTGTGATCCTAGATTGCGAACATGACTTCGACATCCTGATCATCTTGGGAAAACCGTTCCTAGCTATTAGGCGAGCACTAGTGGATATGGACGCTGGTCAAACTTAGGTTTAGATGGAATGACGAAGAACTCATCTTCAATATCTGCCAGTCCATAACGCGTCCAGATGATTTGAAAAGTGATGTCTGGGCAATTGGTGATGTCAGAGTAACCAATTTGTCCAAGTCGTATCGCGACAATAAACTCAAGTGCTACTTGGGAGACAACCAAAAGTTTTTGATGTAATAGTATAGTTATAGGTTTATTTTCGATTTTGGATTCGTAAGTAGCTTGTTTTCTTGTATTTTGATTGTAATTTTGGACATTTGGGCTGGTTACATATAGGGTAATAGTGTGCTCTATGAAGAGTATACAGGAACATGACTAAATCAGTCATTTTGGCTAAGAAAAGCATCAGGAAGTGTCTCTATGACAGGGTCTAAGGGCCGTAAAACACTTTACGACCCATACCCCATCTCTTCGAGATTTCTAGTGAGCAGAAAAATTATGCACTCCAGTCCATGAGCTAACTTTATGATCCATAGATCAAACTACGGGTTGTGAATGGGGCTCATGGACCCCAAGGAAGTTTCCTAAAAATTTTTCCAAGTGTTTTGGTCTCTACGACTAATTCTACAAGCCGTAAATCACTTTACGACTCGTAGACTAGTTTGTGAAACCTAGTCCTGAAATCTAGGGTTTGGATGTTCTACAAAACCATACTTTACGGGCTGTAAAATACTCTATGGCCCATAATTAGGATTTCGTAGAGGCCAGGCCAATTAACTTTTCAATTGACTTGGTCAAGGTATACATAATGGGGTTAAATTATTGTCACCCCATTCTTGATCTAAATTACAAAAATAACCCAACCAACCCCTCCCCCTCATGAATCCGACCAACGACGGCAACCATACAACTATTTTTCGGCAAGTTTTCAACAACCTAAGGTTTCATGCCTAGTCAGCTCCTTCATCTTCTTCAACTTAATCACAGATCTTGTTAGGTTTTTGATTAAACTAAAACCCCTAATTTGCGTTATTTTGAATGATTGAACTAGAAATTGTGTTGAGAATGGTGTTTAGACATAAATCTATGTTTGAATTCAATTCGTGTTGTGTGAAATTGGGTTGCCCATGTTTGAATAATGGTCTAAATTCGAAATTGGGTATCATTTCCTTTATTTCTTATGCTAAATAGTTGTTTGTGCCGATTGATTCAAGCACCATGTGTGATTAATTGATATTGGTGTATGAATTGATGGTGATGATATAGGTTCATAATCTTGTTGAAAATTGAGCATAGGTGGTCGAATATGTAGGGTAAATCAGGCTTAATCACTTTCGATGGGGTATATGTATTATAGAACATGTTGGGGGTATTGTTTGTGGTATGGAAATCATGTGTGTATGTGTTTGTGCTTAGATGATGGTAATATGTTTGTTGCAAAAGGTCATTTGGGGTCCATGTGATGGGCTTAGAAACTCAATTTACTGAGTTTTCTTGTCTACGAGTGGCTTTTACGGCATTTGGATCATTCCACGAGTCATAATTTCCCTCGTGCAAGATTCTAGAAACTTCATGTTTCTGAGCATCCATCAGACGAGACCTTTTACGAGTCATATATCACTTTAAGACTTGTTGATAGGTCTTATAGATCTCGGCCTACAATTATTTGCTCACTGGAAATCTCTGTGATCTAGTCTACGACTCATAAAACACTTTATGAGTCATACCTAGTCTCGCAAACTTTTCTAGTAACAAAACTTGTTTGAACCACTGCTTTTATGAAAGCTCTTTACGATTTGTAATATCCACTATGGCTCGTAAAGGTGTTTTCGTAGAACCCTTCAGCAACCCAATTCAGATGATTTTTGCATTCCAATTTTGATTTGTAGAGGCTAACTATGGTGCATATATGTTCATGTTGTTATGGCCCCAAAAGCCAAATGCTAAGAGATCAGTGCCATATAGAGGAGCTCAGGGATGAAACTTTGAATGATGAGCAGGCCACTACACTGAGTAGCTCACCAGAGGTGCTGGACACTAGCCTGAACCCAAATGCGGCTCGACCATAGACTAGAGCCGCTGCCAGAGCTGCACAGACTCAGGCTCTTGTTATTCACACTACCCAGTCCGAGGAGTGAGGCAGCAACGAGAGCTATTTACCATAGATGACTCCATCCAGAGAGGAATCCAGCTCTAAAGGAGGCTCTGGGGACGGATCAGAGACAGAGTCTTGCCGATAGAGTGGGGCAAGCTAGCCCACTCTATCTCTGAGGAGCCCCGAGTCATCTCAGGTAGACTCGACAGTGTCCCCGGCCTCTTGGACACGATGACTCGATATGGGCTTTAGTGACTCAGACATGCATTTGGATGATACTTCCCTACTATGGTGAGGGAGTTTTATGCCTCATATGCAGCCACTATCTAGAGAGCTCTTCCCAAGGGGAAAAAGCCCCTCACTTAGCCTAGACTGATCAAGACGAGAGTGAGGAGTCGACAGATGGATATATCGGAGACCACCATCTGCTAAATGCTATTTGGACAAGATTTCCCTGCCCCCGGATCAACTATAGAGTTCGGCTACAAGGTGGGCAAACAAGGGATCCACTTTCAATGAAAGATGCAGCACAATGAACCACTTTGATGAGATAGGTGGCGGATTATATTGTTGATCAAGGTCCAAAACCTGCATGGGTCTCTACATACTTGGAGCCTGTTGTCAAGGCTTCACTTAGTTTCCCCATTGAGTTTTGGTGGGTGGTTGTTCGTTCACGCATCCGACATACACTTGTTGATAATACACTGACGCCGGAGCATGTAGTTTTGGATGCTAGCATCTTAGTTGGCTATAATATTGATTGGGCCTGCCTCATCACCAAGCAGATTCATGAGGCCACACTAAAGAGGTCCACCTCCATCCTATTCATGTGCTTGATATACAGGGTCGGCTTAGAGTCAAGGGTGGAGATAGTACACCAACTAGACCAGCTAATTGAAGCCAAGTGTACATTGGATCCTAGCCTAATCAAGGTTGAAGAGAAACTAGTGGCACTCCGGCGAGCATAGCCTCCACCTATGCCTAATATGTTCTCCCCAGCGCCACTACCTGAGGGTTCATAGACTACCACCTCCACTATTATTATTACTAAGGAGAGGTCCTTGCAGTCCGAGGTAGATAAGGAGAGGGGGCCCACTACTTCTGTCCCTACACCATAGGCCACAAATTTATGGGTTACTTTCGTTGGCATGGTATACGTGTTTGCCACATCTATACAGGTCTTGGCGCTGAGGTTATCACATGTTGAGTCACAGTTGACTTACCTTGTTCATCAGATCAGGCCACGGGTTCGCTAGATCATTTTCGACTCGAAGGTCAGATGTAGGCATTCATGGTCACTACTATTCCGGATCGTATCTCCACCATGGATGCTTACATTGACGCCTTCGAGGAGAGGTTATAGCAGAGATTGAGTGAGGCTCGACTATTACATTTGTCGGCTATTCAAACAGCTCCAAGCTGACATAACAATAACACTTATGGCACCAGTTGCACTACCACTGATGATACCTCCAATGCCGGTGGTTGATCTATTTGCTCATAATGAGCCCAGTCAGTCTTCCCATGGGAAGAGAACCCACATAAAGTATGATGATCCAGGTGAGAGATGCCTATGTACGAGGCTTACAGAGAAGGAGGAACTAGAGCTTATCTTGAGGAAATCGATACAGGAGGAGCAGAGACGACAGGCTCGAGAGAGTGAGAGCATGAAGGGTGTTGGCCCCTCCGGATAGAGTACCACTGTTGAGCAGACCAACCTGCAAGAAAAGGGCGGCTAGACTCAGCCACACATAGGCGCTTAGGAGCCAAGGTATATTTTTGACCCCTATATGTTTTATTTTGCTTTTATTTTGTGCATTGGGAATAATACACATCTTTTTTTATGGGGTGTGGGTAGTTATGGGCCTCAGTGAAGTCTGAGTAGCTTGGGTCTGTAATTACCCCAATTTTTGATCTTGGGATTTTCTTGCCTGTGTCTTTTTCCCCATGAATATTTAATTTGTGTTGAACTGGCAAGTTTAGGATGTTTAGATAGTATTTGTAGCATATAGTACCAACACTTGTGGCATATAGCATGTTTTGTGTTTTATTTAAAAAATGATACCCACCAAAAATTCTGATTAGTAGTTAGATGGCAACCATGTGTGTCTAGGTATATGCATGTGCTAGATTCATGTGTTTTGTGCTAATTCAGAACTTGCCCTGTTACTCTAAGTTGGATTGAAGATTAATTGGAATAGGAAAGAATCTTACGCCATTGTTCATAATAGTCCACTTAGCCTAAAATGACCACCCAAAACTGTGATATATCCTTGGTTCCTAATGTTTTGTCATGACCCAAGCCTAAGGCCTAGAGGTGATACGGTGAATGGGGAACCCGAAGGGACTCCAAACAAGCCCCTTAGCATATTATTCACATATCCTTGGTTGCAATAGAAAAATATACATCAACAAGTGATATAATTAAAATGGGAAGTGGGACTAAGGAAAGTCTTTGATAATTGTAAAAGCATAAAAGAGTCAATCTCATAGCATAAACATAACATAGTATCCAACGACACCTCTAACTTGGAATGGAGGGGGCCAAGACACTTCCCGAGCTCACCCTCATAATAATAAGTATTCAACAAAAGAAGAAGTCTCAGCATAACATAGAATACATATTGTCCTCGAAATTGAGGATTCACCAAAGCTTTCTCCGAGAATCGAACTAGCCACGTGGAGGAGGATGATCAAAAGGAGCTCTGGTTCCTACATGGTGATATCATGTAGGCATAGAGTATGTGTTAGTATATTTGAATGTACTACATATGCGGAGTGCAATGCAACAAAAACATAAGCCAATATATATTCCAAAATGTATAATCATAAGCAATAGATGTATAATCTCGACATGGCATGCATAATCAATGCTTGTAATAAAACATACTTGTAAAGCACTCAACTTGCATAATAAATAATACATGTGTGTGAAGAGACCTTAACCGACATAGAACAAGCAAGCTACTACTTGGTTGGAACCCAAGGCATGTCACCCCCTTGGTAAAGGTGATCGAGGCATGTCATCCCCTTGACAAGGTGATCAAGGCATGTCACCCCCTCGACAAGGTGTGCTCTACTTACCAAGGTAAACCATACATAATACTCCAAGGCATGTCACCCCCCGACAAGGTGATCGAGGCATGTCACCCCCTCCCCCTAGACAAGGTGTGGTGTAACTAGATGGAGCCAATAGAAACCATAAAAGGGATATTATATAATCCTATGTGGCACATAGTTTAGACACTAAAGACTTTCTATAAGGACCCCTTGAGTCAAGCCCCCATCTTAAGCCTCAATCGTTGCTAAGTTAAACCCACGAAATAGTTGAAATAGCCATAACTTGAATAACTTGTATGAAACATGATAACATGACATGAGTAGCTCATAAACATGCTTGACCTCTATTAGTGAGCCTAACTTGAACATGAGTGTAGATAATAATCATACATGATCCCTTGCTTTAACATAAATGGCTCACAAGAGGTAAAACAAATCTTGAAATAGGGCTCAACTTGATACTTGCAACATCATAGATACTTTTCATGAAATCAATACATGTTTGAAAATCCTTAATCATCATGATGTTACTTGACTTGTAAATCATATAATAGATCATCAATAACTTGAAAATTCTTGTCATGCCATTTTATCAAACACATGGTGGGTTCATGATACTTGTTCAAAATCATGCAATTTAAGAGTGAAATAATATAAGTGAACTCAATGAAAATCAACCCACCAACATGTAGTAAAACCCTCATGTAGGGTACCTTGAATCCATCACCAAAAGCTCATAATACTGCATAGTTTCATAGCTCAAAACATGCAGTCTCAATAGACAAAAGGAATTCACGGAACAAGCTTGAAATAGACATTCATTCGCAATCAATCAATACTTGTCAAAACCCCAACATAATTTATACTCGTATTTCATAATAAGAGATACTAATATGTAATACAACTAGGAAACAAGCAATTTTCATAAAAAGAGAATGTTGGGCTACTTGGGTGAAAGGACTTGTGGATGAAGACCCACACACCTTAAACCTTGAATTCCTTGAGGTAAACTTGAAGTAGACCTAGAGCTTGAAATGAGTCCTTGAGTCCCAAAATTGAGCTTGAAATCCTTTGATTTGAATTAGAGAATTGATAGAGACTTAGAGAGGTTTTAGAGAGGGTTTTGTGAGGTATATAGTTGGGAAATAACTAAGTATGGGTAATTTCACATTAAGGTGGACATGGGGCTATGACCCCAATTCCCTTGAGTAAAGTCAGAATACCAAGGAAAATTCTACACTGGTTTGCACCCCTGGCGTGACGTGGACAAATTATACAGTGGCGCACCCCAGGCGCATCGTGCCCTGGGTGCGGACAACCACTAGAAATTGTGAAATTAGTGAAAATTATTTTTTGGTATAGGTCTTCTAACATCCGGGTTATATCCATTCCCCACTCAATATTGCCCCCTAATCGAGAATATGAAGTCTGATTTTCAAAATCACGCATGGATTTTGAGATCTATGGAAATCACAATTATGGGGCATTCCGAAGCACATGAGGGGTGTTTCATGTTTGAGCGTATCATGTACCTATTCTTTGAAAACACTTGGTTAACTTAGCCTTCTTAGTTTAAAATCCTAAAACTGGCCCTGGTCTTCCTTGAACATTGTGCACCTTGACTGAGGCAAAAAGCCTTAGTTGAGGGTGGCTTCCCAAATTGTCGTGGTTATGAGGAAGGATATTGTGCATCTCAACATAGGCCAAAAGTCTAAGTTGAGGTTGGCTGATGTAAGGGTGAAACACAAAAATGAGGGGTAAAATAGTGATGGAGAGAGAAAAAATCATGTACTGGGTGCATGAAAAATAAGTGATACCTTAGTTGTGAGCTAAAAAGTAAAATAAAATGTAGAAACAAGGCAAAAAGCTGAAAAATGAAAAGAAAGCACCTAGAAAAGCTTGAAATAGGAAAAAGGAAGAAAAAGGTGAAAATAACAAAGTAGGTAGGGCAAAAGTGTAGAAACAAGCAGCGTCAAGGAGGGCCTTTAGTCACTATTTTCCCATAATATCATATCAAAGCCCCCTGAGTCTACGTTACAAGCCTAGAAAGTCCTAAAGTGATGCTATTCCAGTTAGTTGAATGTCTGAATCATGAGTATAGGGGCAAGCCTATGGTATCAGACATTATGCATGAATATCTTTTATGTGAGTAAGTGATCTTGCATAGTCCCAAGTTAAACATGAAAACATCATTGAGTGTCAGATATGAGACTTCTTTCTATGGCGGCACTTGCATTGCAGTGTTAGCACAAGACTTGTTCAGTGATTGTTGATTGTTTATAATACATTGCTTGTTATAGTTGTGTTTTCTCATTCACTAGTTTGTATTTGTTTGCTAGATAGCTATCTGATCCTGTTTTAAAAAGCTGGTATGGGTGCCTGAGTTTGAGATTTATGTTATGTATGTCATTGGGTTGAGGTCTGTGCGTTACTGTATTTTCCATGTAGATTGAGTCCATTGCTTGAGGAAAAGCAACTACTTTAAGTTAAGGGTGTTGATGTGCTGCCAAAATACAACACATTTGATACCTAAACCACGGAATATTATGTGTTCTCAATGCGATGTTACTTAGTTTTACATGTTTTTGTGTTTATATTTGCAGGATTACTGGTTGGCCTTGATTTTGGGAAAAATTGCAGAAGTTGATAATTTTTGTTGTTATACGAGATTATTTACGGGCCGTAGATCATTTTACGGGCTGTAGGGTGATTTTGTGAACAATTCCAGTGAGGGACTATTTTTTGAAGTTTATTCTATGAACATGCAGACAAGTCATAGAAGGTTTTACGAGTCGTAAAAGATGGTTCGTGCCCTGAGGATCAGAGATTAGGACTTTATGAAGTTTCATTAGACGAAGCCCCCACTACAAGTCATAAACCACTTTACTAGTCATGGAGGAGTGTCATGGAGTTGATGTCCAAATTTTCAATAGCTGAGTACGAGACCCCGATTACAGGCCGTGGAATGCAATACGGCCCATAAACACATTTCGTATGGCACAATTCTCCTATTTGTTTTAGGACTTATATTTTACTTATATAAAAAGGTTTTTTAGGTTATTTTTTAAGAATTTTTTGCCTACTAGTACTCAGAGATGAGGTATTTAGAGAGAGAAAATTGTAAGATGATATTGGAGAGTCTTTGAGAATACTTGTATTTGAATTTCATTTTTTAGCTTATGATTCTTATTGAAGTTGGATTTGCTTGTTCTTAATTTTATTATGTAAGTGTTCAATTATGTTTTCTCAATCCATAATTCTTGCATCTACACAAAGCATGAGTAACTAAATCCACAACTAGGGTTGTGGGAAGCATGAAGTACTACCAAAGTAAAACTGGATAATTCATAATTATTGGAAGGTGTATATGCATGTATTAATTAACTCTCTTCATTTTACATGTTTTTTAGTGGTGGCCAACATTAGAACTTGCCGAGTGTTATTGACTGGACCAAGGTAGTAATGAATAGGAAAAAGAGATTATTTAACAGGATTCGATTGATGTGTTCTCGTCTAACCAACCAAACTGACCCAAGGGGAGGTTGTACTGGGACTAATAGGTAAGAGTTAGTGATGCAGACTATGGTGATGGGCCAAGTCGCAAAGTAAAAAATCACCTCTCACCTTTGACCAGAGGGCTTGTTGAATATAACTTACTACGCTGTATGTTATACACTAGAAAAGAATTAGATTATTCGATGATACTGACTTGGGGAATCATGGGGAACACAATACCCTAGTTTCTCTCTATATTGACTTATCTCTTGTAATAGTTAGTTTAGTTATATTTCTCATTGATTATTGCAAACCCTCCCCCCTTTGGGGTAGTAAGTTGGTTAACAATTCGAATTGCAATCAGTGAATTCTCTAGAGTCTATGTATTCCCTATGGGTTCAATCCTAGACTTTTTTAGGTTCTATTTATTGACAGCAACCGCTTTATCCTCTAAAAAAGAGGTATAACTTGGGCGACATTACATATTCACCGATAATGAAGCCAAAATCTTGATGTCGGCCAATCTATGCCTCCTTTTTGAAGGCTAAAGCAGTCATTATCAAGACATATAACTAACTAAGGTTAGGGTCGAACCCACAGAAAATATGGTAGACTTAAAAGAATTAAAACCAATTCGATTGTATTTAACTTATCTCCACGAAAGGGGAGAGGGGGTTTGTAACAACAAAAAGTAATCCTAAACTAAGACAAGTGGGAAATCAGTATGAGGAGTAACTAGGGTATTGTGTTCCTCATGACTCCCTAACTTGGTATTACCAGATAATCAAATTCTTTTCCAGTGTGTAGCATGCAGAATGTTGACTTACGTCCTTTGTTACAGGAAAGAGGTAAATTTCACTACGTGATTTGATCCATCCCCGTAGTGTGACATTACTAACCCTTACCAATTGTTCCAGTACAACCTCCCCTTGGCCCAATTTCATTTATTAAATGAGAAATATCAGTCAAATCCTATTAATTATTCTCTTTCCTATTTGTTACTGTCTTGATTCAATCAGTAACACTAGGTGAGTTCTACTGTTGGCCATCGCTAAAAAGAATTCAAACCGAAGAGAATTAATTAAGACATGCATGCACACTTTTCAAGAATTATGAATTATCTGGTTTAGCTTGTTAGTTATTCATGGTTCCCACAACACTAGTTGTGGATTTAGCTACTCATGATTAGAGTAGATGCAAGAATCATGAATGTGAATAACATAATTGAGTACTTACACAATAGAGTTAAGAATAAGAAATCCAATCTCTTCACCAAGAATCGCAAGATTGAGTTAAATGCACTAAACAATGTTTCACAATGTTCCTCTACTATTCTCTCATGATCTCTCTCTCTCTCTCTCTCTCTCTCTCTCTCTCTCTCTTCTCTCTGAAAAAACCTAAAAACCTATTTTTTTTATTTAAAATACAACACAAAAATGAATTAGTAGAACTAGCTTGGCAGGCTCTACGGGTACTTCTACTAGCCGTATAAAGTTCTACAGCTCGTAGTTGGGACTTCGTGGACTTCATCTTGAATTCTGGGGTTGACTTCTACGATACCCATCCATGAGCAGTATAAAGTTCTACAACCATAAAGGGTTTGATCTACTAACTTTTCAGCAATTCCCTACTTACTGATCCTCAGGGCATGATACCAAGTCTACGGCTCGTAAAGTCTTCTACAGCTCATTCGTGTGTTTGTAGATTTAACTTTAGAAAATTACCCATCACTGGAATTGTGTAAGAAACCAATTCTATAGCCCATGGTATTTTCCATGACCCATAAAAGGTCTTGTGAAACCTCAACTTCTGCAAAACCTGCATACTTAGCCCAAAAATCAGTCCAACCCTATAATCCTGCAAAACAAACATAAAAACACATCAAATCTATAAATATCACTTTGAGAACACACAAAATTCTAAGTTTTATGCATTAAAAGAGCTGTATTTTGACAACATATCACTTGTTAACAATTGGAGCATTCAAATATGAACTTTGCTATGTCCTTCTTCATTCCGTTCCATCAATACACTTCCCTCAAATCTCTATACATCTTAGTGGAATCGAGATAAATAGAAATTGTGAGCCTCTTGCAAAATCAAACTCCACAACCCATCAACATCTGACATATAGTTGATCTTGGTAACAAAGTATCCCATCTCCCCTTTGTGATAAAACATCTACCTTACCTTCCTTCACCATTGCTTTCAATTCAACAAAGGCAGGATCAAGATCTTTCTTAGTCTTCACATCCTCAATCAATGAAGACTTAGAGCCATTTAATAATATCACACTACCATTATAGGCATTGCATAATGTCGCTCCCAACCTATCCATCTTATAAACTTCTTTTGCCAATTACCTTTTTCCATCATCTTCAAGATGTGACAACTACTCATGGATACTACACTAAGTGCGTCGGCTACAATATTATCCTTGCTCATGTGATACTTCACACTCATAAACCTTAAGTAGCTCTAACCATCTAATTTGCCTTAGGTTGAGGTCCATTTGAGTGAACACATATTGGAGGCTCTTGTGGTCGGTGAAGACATCAATGTGAATCCTATAAAAGTAATCATGCAATATCTTCAATGCAAAAACCACATCTGTTAGTTTAAAATCAAGCGTTGGATGGTTCTTCTCATGCACCTTCTATTGACTTGAGGCATAAGAGATCACCGTACCATGTACATCCACACACAACCTAAACCAATCTATGAGGTATCACAATAAACAACAATCCCATCGGTACCCTCTGACAAGGTCAAGATTGGAGTCGGAGTTAACCAGTCCTTCAAGATTCGAAAACTCTTCTCACACTCATCCATCCACACAAACTTTAATTTATTAAATAAGATTGGTCTTTCCCTCGCCTGTTTAGTTGTTCCTCTTCCCTTTTTAAGGGTGTGCCCCTACCCCGCCTGTCCTAATTATCATCCTTAACTGCTAAAGGAGATTTATGTGTTTCAAAATACAAGCATAAATGAGGTTGTTATGATAGCAAAAGTGCCAATAATACAAGTCACTCCACAAGTGTGATTTAAAGAGGGTGGTGCTAAGTAGCCTTATCCCTACCTAGGTAGAGAGGTTATTTTCAATAGATTCTTGTTTTAAGTAAAGCATATCAAAAGAAAGCATGAAAAGGAAATGCGATAGTGAAGATGCCACTTTAAAAATAATGAAATAGAAGACCAGTAGCAATAAGCCAATGACAAAGTAACAAACAATATGGTAACTGAAACAAAAATAGTCACCAATCTACCATAGTTCTTTGTTTTTGGTGATATAATAAATCATACTAAACAAGCATCAACAAGCTGCAAGGTCACAAGAAGCAAACTTAGGCTTAAAGCTTTGAAACAACCAAATGAATTCCCTGAATATTCTACTAAGCTAAAGTTAGGGAGCTTACAAAATCCAAAAGCATATCCAAACTGTTTACAGGGGAAAGAATATAACAATGGAATAGACATTCTAAATTAACATCTAGCTAGAAAGTTGTTTTTTCCTACTTATTTTTACTACTCGTTATTGAGTATGTGTGTTGCACATATGTCCCTGCAATTAGTATGAAATTTATGAATCACTTATATATTCCTTTTTAGTATTACAATTCTTGTGATTAACACCTTAACAACAGGTTAAACTTTAAAAACAATGACCAATTGTTTATCCTTGCCGTTCTCACACCTTAACGATTACAAAGTCATTGGGAGTTGAAAAGCATTCATCGGCACGTTGAATTTCAACTCCCGTTTTATCCTACCTACCATTTTGAACCCAAAGGTGAATTCAAAATATATAACTCTTTTAAATTACTTATATGAGTCGTCTGGAATCAATGGAGGACCACCATACAGAAATTAGTGCAAGAACACAAAGGTAACATATCCTCCACATCTCTGCCACGAGATGTTGTATGCCAGCACTGGATGGAGAACCCAATCCCCTCCAAAACCTAGAACAATTCCCTCCAATCAATTCTAGGAATCATAATAATCCAAATACACCATCTTATGCTAACATAATTGTAGCCTTATCGAAAACACAAAGCACTGGAATCTGACAACTTAGTGAAATAGTTACAGGAAAACAATCCACCCATAATGGCATGCCGACCGTAATTTTAAGGCGACAGACTATTATGGAGTCACGACAGCTGATTGCTGACTCACAATCGTGGGAAAATTTTTAAAACCATCACCCTAAATTGAGAAGATAATGTCCAGATTCAAAGAACTTTCTCCGGTAAAGGCTCAGCAAAAATTGGAGTCTTTGACAACTACAATGTATTCCTTGATTTCACCAACGAAGATGACTTCAACACAGCTTGATTCAAGAGAGTGATAAAATCAGAGGAATGCAAATGTGGCTTCAAAAATAATCACTGACTTTAAACCTGATGAATATTTTCCTACTGCTCTGGTGTGGGTCTTACTTCCATCTATTGATTATCGTATACATAATTGGCATTATGTCAAACAAACTGTGAGCCAAAAAGGTAACCCCTTAACTTGTAACACCCCACATCTTACAATACTAGTACTATACAAATGAAACATGATATGGCTTTTCAAATTAGCGCCAATTTTTAGAAGTGCTTGAATCTCATGTTATAGGGCGATATGTGTGTCTACCGCTTAAGAGGGTCGAGTGTATACATATTTTGTGTCAAATTGAGGAGATCATGAACCTAAACAAAGTGAGATAATAGAGGTGCTTGTAGGAATTAAGAAACAATGTGAGTCACCTACTTGCTTAGCTTAAATTTGCTAGCTAAATGGAGATGAGGCCCACGTCGAATTTGTCCACGCCTGATTATGAATAAAGTCCATGTTAAGGGTGTAACTTTAGCCCATGTTTTAGCATCACAAATGGACTTTATTTTTAGCCAAGATGAATAATAAAAGGGCCCAAGTACACCACAACCCACTTGGCTAATTGGGTCCAAACTAAGTAAAGAGGAATTAAGAAAATGGGCAGCCAAGGCCCATCAACTTTGAGACCCATTTACGCCTAAGTGTAAGGGCCAAGCTGCTGCATCACAAGTTTGTTAATATGTGGTGAAAAGTTTAAAAGAAAGTAGGCCAAAGAGACTCTTTAAAAGGGCTCAAAACATCTCCTTAATTCACTTCACTTTGGAACAAATTTTTAGCTTTCCTAAAGACTCTTTTTGTCTCTTTATTTCACTTCACAAGGCAGCCTACAAACCCTCTAGGGTTCTTGAAAGAAACCCGAACCTTTAAGGCTAAGGTAAGTGGAAATATCCATGTATTTGTTATATTTATCCCATGACAAACAAGAAGTATATACTAATTATGTTTGTGCTGAAATTTTGGACAGCATGTGTCCTAAGGATTGTTGTGAACTTTTCTTGTTGTTCAAGAGGATTTTCTCTTTTGATTAGCTGAATTATGAAGTAAGACTTATGTTTTTAACAAGTTTTGCTTTGTTAGTGATTTAACTTAGCTGCTGCACCACTTTTACAGTCCACAAAAGTGAGTCCTTATAGGATATCGCAATTGTGTTCTTAGTACGAACTTGTGGGTTGATGGATGGAAAGCTATTGCCTCATGTCCTTCATGACTACTTTGGTACTATTCTAAGATAGTTTTAAGGCTATTTTTATGTATAGATGTGTTGAGGACAATTTTGTTAAAGTTGGAACAGTTTTGGGATTGTCGACGACAAAATGAGGCAAACGGACGTAAATTTATGCCGCCTATTTGTATGTTGCATAGAATTATTATGTGTTGTGCTTTGTGGGCTGTTGTAATACTGTTATGGCACTAAATTAGGCTGCACATGATATGTATATGAGAATGTGTATTAGAAAATACGATTAGGGGCGAAAAGGTTGAAAGAATACGCTCGGGTTTACAATTATACGTGCTGCCCGTATGTTGTTTTTTTATGAGATTAGGCTGCCAAGATGTATCTATTGGCTGCTAATGCTAGTTGTATCACCTACTATATTGTAGATAAATATTTGGAGGAAGGGAAGGTTATCTCGAGGTAATAGCGAGGTCGTACAAGAAGGTATGTAAGGCTACTTGATTTCATATTATTTGGCATGAAATATTGATCCCTCCTTGGCACATAAAGGCACTTACCGACTCTAACACAACCATTAATGATGTCTCAACTCTCTCACACATTCATATGCGCCTATACATAGTCACCTTCAAATCTGCATACATACTTGGATATCAAGATACGCGAGTTCATTCTACTAAATAAAGTTCATACGTTGTTCTACCTCCTATGCATTTCATTATTTGTGTAACTTACTCCTTTCATTATGGTGTTGTCTTTTGTGATTATTTACACATCATACGTTGTATCTACAGTCCTATAACTCCAACATTACGACCACTAAAAGAATCATCTCAAAGGTAATTGGAAGATAAAGTAAAGTATATTGTTTATTGATGGGTGGTAACCCGAGGGATGGAAGAATCACCTAGCCAGGGTCGATCCTATCATGGGGGTAGCCCAAGGGATTTTGGAAAAGCCTATCCAGGGTCGATCCTAAAGTAGATTTACCACTGATCAGCTGATCATTTATATTACATGTTGTGCACAGACTATACAGTAAAGGTAAAGTAATAAAAAGAACATAAAGTACATGATCCTATAGTATAAGTAAAGGTGGTCTCCTATCCTACACCAGTGCATAGTCTCATTTGAGTTGTTACCTCATGTACAGTATTTCCTACCTTACATATTTAGTACATTATCTCATACTGACGTCCTTACAGGGGACCTGCATTTCATGTTGTAGGTACAGGTGCTAATAGATCTCCCCAGTTGGAGTACAGGATATCCAGTTGTTTTTACCAAGCTCCACGTTCTTCGGAGCTTTGTGCATCTAGAGCTTACATTTTTGTATTGTATAGTTAGTCGAGCCGGGGCCTATCCCGACCCTTATCAGATACTTTTCCTTATCTATAGGCTTTGTAGCCTATGTAAATTAAAGTGTGGTCATGTCTCGTGCTCTAGACACCATGGCCCCAACAGCCTAGCCATATGCATTTCCTTTTGGCTTGATATTACTGTCTACTTTCTTAAAGGCATGTTGAATGTAGAAATACCTCATACTATATATAAAGTGCATAGATACAGGTTGGTTCTCCCAGGCCTTATCGGCAATGGGTGCCAGTTCGCCCTAACTGTACTTTGGGCATGACAGAAGTGGTATCAGAGCGGGTTATGCTAGGAAGTTTACAAAGTTGTATCTATGTAGAGTCTTGTTTATCGATGTGTTGTGCACCACATTTACAATAAGGAGGCTACGTGGCATTTAGGAACTGTTATTTCCTTTTCATTCTGTAGATCGTGCCATAGAGCCAATTGTAATAGGTGCTTTATGTCTAACTCCTAAATTGTTTTGTACAACAAGTATGCCAGAAACCAGGCAAAACAAACGTAAAGGGAAGGGAGTAGAAGTGGTGGTTGGTATACCCAGTCAGGTGAGACAATGAAATGAGGTTTAATAGGAATCTCTGTCACAGATATCTCCAATTCTTCCATCTCCTGATGAACCCGGAAGTAGTGAAATCACCCCAGAACTACCTATTGATGCTACTGTGCAGGATCTGAGAAATGCAGTCCAAATATTAACATGTATAGTTGCTGGCCAAGGATAAAGATAGGAAGGTCTAGTTATAGGTACAGGTGGTGAGAATAGGGCAGCTGGCACGAGGATACATGAGCTCCTTAATTGGGACCCTCCATCCTTCACTAAATCATATCCTAATAAAGATCCCCAAGACTTTATTGATAAGATTCAACACACATCAGATGTTATGCGTGTAAGTGGTACAGAAGCTGTCGAGTTAGTGACATATAGGTTGAAGGGTGTGGCTATATTGTGTCATGAACTTGGAAGTAATCTAAGGGTATAGATGCACCTCCAACTACCTGGAAGGAGTTCAAAGAGGCATTTCATGACCATTACTTACCATTAGAGATCCGAGAGGCCCGTGCAGATCTGTTCTTGAACCTCCACCAAGGGAATATGAGCGTGAGGGAGTATAGCCTTCAATTTAATTTCTTGACTAGGTATGCTCCTAATGTAGTTGCTACTATGGCAGATAGAGTTCATCGATATGTGGATAGGTTGGATATGTATCTGGTCAGAGACTGTATCGTTACTTCCTTGAACAAAGACATAGCGAGAATGCAAGCTATTGCATAGAAATTGGAGGATCAGAGGCAAAGAAGATGGACACAAGAGTTAGAAAGGGTGCAGTCCAAGAGGGCCAGGTCTATAGGGCAGTTTACACCGCCCCAAGGTGAGCTTAGGCCATGGTTTTCTAATAGACCACCTAGGCCATCATCCTCGTACTCTGCAGCCAGTGCTCCACCACAACTTCAGGGGTCTTGGAGAAATCAGTTTGGTCCAAGAATGAAGGGCAAGGTGCCTAGACAGCAGGATATTCAGCAGGCCAGAAAATGACTCCTAGGCAACCTTGTAAACCAATGTGGAAGAAGTCATTCAGGTATATGTCATGTTGGGAAAGACTCTTGTTATTAGTGTGGTGCACCAGGGCATATGATAAAAGATTGCCCAAGGAGGCATATAGGTTATATAACACAATCTACTGGGTTAGTTGTTGTATCATCATCGTCAATTCCTCCATTAGGTAGGGGTAAACAAGCACCTACGGGTCGTGGTAGAGGTGTTAGAGGGGAAGCTAGCTCTAGCGGAGTCTAGAATCGCACTTATACTCTGGGGAGTCGGCAAAATTTGGAAGCTTCACCTTATGTGGTCGCAGGTACATTGTCCATCTTTTCACATAATGTATACGCATTAATTGACCCTGATTCTACACTATTATACATGACCTCACTAGTTGCTGGGAAGCCTAAGAGAACACCCAAATTATTGAACAAACCGTTTGAAGTGTTCACACCAACCGGTGAATCTATTATGGTCAGAAGGATTTATTATGACTGTGTAGTAACCTTTGTGATCGTGATACATTGGATGACCTTATTAAGCTAGAAATGGTGGAATTCGATGTTATAATGGGCATGGATTGGTTAGCTTCTTGCTATGCCACCTGGATTGCCGAACTAAGAAAGTGTACTTCCACTTTCCAAATGAGGCAATTCTTGAATGGGAAGGCAATATTGGGGCACCAAAGAGTAAGTATATCTCTTATTTTAAGGCCAGAAAAATGATATCTAAGGGGTTTATATGTCATTTAGTTAGAGTAGGGATACAGAGGCAGAATCACCAACCCTTCAATCACTTCTAATAGTGAATGAACTTGTTGATGTGTTCCCTGAAGAACTTCCAGGCTTACCTCCAGAACGAGAAGTAGATTTTGGTATTGACTTACTTCTAGGCATTCACCCTATTTCCATCCCTCCATATAGAATGGCCCTGGTGAATTGCGTGAATTAAAAGAGCAGTTAAAAGACTTATTGGAGAAGCTAGTGTGTCCCCTTAGGGTGCACCAGTGTCATTTGTACACAAAAAGGATGGCACCTTGAGAATGTGTATCGACTATCAACAATTGAATAGGGTGACAATTAAGAATAAATGCCCCCTCCCCAGTATTGATGAATTATTTTATCAATTACAGGGTGCCAAATGCTTTTCGAAAATTGATTTGAGATCAGGTTATCACCAAGTGAGGGTGAAGGAGAAAGAGATACCTGAGATTGCTTTCAGAATACATTCTGGTCACTTTGAATTTCTTGTTATGTCATTTGGGATGACGAATGCACCAATAATTTTTATGGATCAGAGGAATAGGATATTCAAGCCATTCTTGGATGTGTTCGTGATAGTATTTATAGATGACATTTTGGTATATTCAAGATTAGAAGAGGACCACGCAAATCACTTACGACAAGTATTACAAGTTCTTCGTGATCAACAGTTGTATGCCAATTTTCCAAATGTGAATTTTGGTTAAAATCAGTGGCATTCTTGAGTCATATTGTGTCTGATGAGGGAATAAGGGTTGATTCATAAAAGATAGAGGCTGTGAAAGATTGGCCAAGACCAACAACACCCATGGAAGTTCGGATCTTCCTAGGTTTGGAAGGTTATTACGGGAGGTTTGTTGAAGATTTTTCTTCTATTTCTGCACCTCGAACAAAGTTGACAAATAAGGCGACCAAGTTCCAATGGAATGATGCATGTGAAAGGAGCTTCCAGAAGCTGAAAAATAAGCTAACTTTTGCACCTGTGCTAGTACTCCTAGAAGGCACCGAGGGGTATGCAGTGTATTGTGATGCTTCAGGAGTTGGCTTAGGGTTTATACTGATACAATATGGTAGGGTAATTGCTTATGCATCTAGACAACTACGATTACATGAGAAAAACTATCCAACACATGATCTTGAGCTAGCAGCAGTTGTGTTTGCTCTGAATATATGGCACTACTATTTGTATGGGGTTCACGTTGACATATATACTGATCATAAGAGCCTATAATATATCTTTAAGAAAAAAGACCAAAACTTAAGATAACGGAGATGGCTAGAGCTAATAAAGGATTATAACGTCGATATACTCTACTACCCGGGGAAGGCAAATGTGGTAGTCGATGCTCTGAGCCATAAGGCAATCATGAATACTGGTGATCAAGCCATGGTAAGTCGAGGAGTGGCTAAGGATCTATGACAACTAGCTAGTTTGGGAGTCCACCTTCTTGAAACTCCAAAGGAAGGGGTTATTGTATATAATGCAGCAGTGTCTTCATTAGTAATGGAGGTGAAAGAAAAACAGTTCGAGGATCTTGTTCTACGACAGCTTAAGGAAAAATTGAGTTAGGGTACGATGAAAGGCTTTGACCTTACACAAAATGGAGTACTTTACTGCCAAAATAGATTATATGTGCCTGATATTAATGGATTAAGAAGGAGGATAATGGAAGAAGCCCATCATTCCAGATATTCCATCCATCCATGATCAACTAAGATATACCATGATCTGAAGGGAATGTTTTGGTGGGGAGGCATGAAAAAGGACCTTGCAGAATTTGTAGTTCAATGTCCAAATTGCCAAAAAGTGAAAGTAGAACACCAAAAGCCAGGAGGTTATATGCAGTGTATAGAGCTTCCAGTATAGAAGTGGGATATGATCAATATGGATTTTGTTACCAGGTTGCCTTGCTCATTTTAGAAGTTTGACTCCATATGGGTTATAGTTGACAGACTAACAAAGTCAGCACACTTCTTGCCAGTCAAGAGTGATTATACAGCTGAAGAGTATGCCAGGCTATACCTCAAAGAGATAGTCAGGCTTCATGGAGTCCCAATCTCCATTATCTCTGATCGAGGAGCTCAATTCACTGCAAAGTTTTGGAAGTCCTTCCAAAGGAGTTTAGGGACACGAGTGAATTTGAGTACAGCTTTCCACCCTCAAACAGATGGTCAAGCAGAACGCACCATTTAGACACTTGAAGATATGTTGCGATCTTGTGAATTGGACTTTAAAGGTAGTCGGGTCGACCATTTGTCACTTATTGAATTTGCCTATAATAATAGCTACCACACGAGTATCAAGATGATACCTTACAAAGCTTTGTATGGGAGGAAATGTAGATCGCCAATTGGGTGGTCTGAAGTGGGTGAAACCACCTTGCTTAGGCCAGATCTAGTACAACGAGCCATAGAAAAAGTTAAGGTAATACAGCAACGGCTAGAAACAACCTAAAGTTATCACAAATCATATGCAGATGCTAGGAGGGGAGGACTGGAATTCTCAGTAGAGGATTCGGTATTTTTAAAGGTGTCTCCAGTGAAAGGGGTTATGAGATTTGATAAGAAAGGAAAACTGAGCCCACGTTACATAGGGCTATATAAAATTATTAAGAAGTTCGGGCAAGTTGCATATGAACTAGTGCTACCCCAAGAGCTTTCAATGGTTCATCCAGTTTTTCATGTCTCAATGACTCGAAAATGCATAGGTGACCGATACTGTGTCACTTCTTTTGAAGACGTACAAGTTACAGAAGATCTCACATATGAAGAGGTACTTATTGCTATTCTAGATCGTCAAGTTAAGAAGCTAAGGAATAAAGTAATAGCTTCAGTGAAGGTACTTTGGAGGAATCAGCAAGCAGAAGAAATAACATAGGAGGCCTAGGACGCAATGAAAATAAAATACCCTTACTTATTTGAAGCTAAAGAGGTAGTCCAACATGCAGAATTGGGACACTAATAGGTACGTGTGATTGAATACTTAGTGGGTTGTCAAAAGTTTGTGTAAGTAAAGGTTTAAGCTTGGTTAAGCTATCCAATTGTGCTAACATTCGAGGAAAAATGTTCCTAAGGGGGGGGGGGAGGATGTAACACCCCATATCTTACAATAGTGGTACTATGCAAATGAAACATGATATGGCTTTTCAAATTAGCGTCAATTTTTAAATGTGCTTGAATCTCATGTTATAGGGTGATATGTGTGTCTACCACTTAAGAGAGTCAAGTGTATACATGTTTTGTGTCAAATTGAGGAGATCATGACCCCTAAATAAAGTGAGAGAATTGAGGTGCTTGTAGGACTTAAGAAGCTAGCAGGTGAGTCACCTACTTGCTTAGCTTAAATTTTCTATCTAAACGGAGATGAGACCCGACGTCGAATTTGTCCAAGTTCGATTATGAATAAAGTCTATGTTAAGGGTGCAACTTTAGCCCGTATTTTAGCACCATAAATGGACTTTATTTTAAGCCCAAGATCAATAATAAAAGGGCCCAAGTACACCACAACCCACTTGGCTAATTGGTCCCAAACTAGGTGAAGAGGAATTAAGAAAATGGGCAGCCAAGGCCCATCAACTTTGAGACCCATTTAGGCCCAAGTGTAAGGGCCAAGCTGCTGCATCACAAGGTCATTCATATGTGTTAATATGTGGTGAAAATTTTAAAAGAAAGTCGGCAAAGAGACTTTTTAAAAGGGCTCAAAACAGCTCCTTAATTCACTTCACTTTGGAACAAAATTTCAGCTTTCCTAAAGACTCTTTTTCTGTCTTTATTTCACTTCACAAGGCAGCCTACACAACCCTCTAGGGTTCTTGAGGAAACCTGAACCTTGAAGGCTAAGGTAAGTGGAAATATCCATGTATTTGTTATAGTTATCCCATGATAAACAAGAAGTATATGCTAGTCATGTTTGTGCTGAAAGTTTGGATAGCATATGTCCTACGGATTGTTGTGAACTTTTCTTGTTGTTCAAGACGATTTTCTCTTCTTGGTTGGCTGAATTATGAAGTAAGACTTTGGTTTTAACAAGTTTTGGTTTGTTAGTGATGTAACTTACCTGCTGCACCACTTTTACAATCCACAAAAGTGAGTCCTTATAGGATATTGCAATTGTGTTCTTAGTGCGAACTTGTGGGCTGATGGATGGAAGGCTATTGCCTCACATCCTTCATGACTACTTTGGTACTATTCTAAGACTGTTTTAAGGCTGTTTTTATGTATAGATGTATTGAGTACAGTTTGGTTAAAGTTGGAACAGGTTTGGGATTGTCGACGTCAAAATGGGGCAAAGGGACGTAACATTATGCCGCCTATTTTTAAGTTGTGTAGAATTGTTATGTGTTGTGCTTTGTGGGCTATTGTAAGACTGTTATGGCACTAAAATTGGCTGCACATGATATGTATATGATAATATGTATTAGAAAATATGATTAGGGGCAGAAACGTTGAAAGAATACGCTCGGGTTTACAATTATACGTGCTACCCGTATGTTGTTTTTTTTATGAGATTGGGCTGCCAAAATGTATCTATTAGCTACTAATGCTAGTTGTATCACCTATTATATTGTAGATAAATATTTGGAGGAAGGGATGGTTATCTCGAGGTAATAGCGAGGTCGTACAACAAGGTATGTAAGGCTAATTAATTTCATATTATTTGGCATGAAACATTGCTCCCTCCTTGGCACGTAAAGGCACTTACCGGCTCCAACACAACTATTAACCGTGTCTTAACTCTCTCACATGTTCATATGTGCCTATACATAGTCACCTTCAAATCTACATACATACTTAGATACCAAGATACACGAGTTCGTTCTACTAAATAAAGTTCATGTGTTGTTCTACCTCCTATGCATTTCATTATTTATGTAACTTACTCCTTTCATTGTGGTGTTGTATTTTGTGATTATTTACATATCATATGTTGTATCTACAGTCATATAGCTCCAATATTACGACCACCAAAAGAATCATCTCAATGTTAATTGGAAGATAAAGTAAAGTATATTGTTTATTCATGGGTGGTAACCTGAGGGGTGGAAGAATCACCTAGCCAGGGTCGATCCTATCACGGGGGTAGCCCAAGGGGTTAAAGGATAAGCCTAGCCAGGGACAATCCCGATGTAGATTTACCACTGATCAGCTGGTCATTTGCCTTACATGTTGTGCACAGACTATACAGTAAAGGTAAAGTAATAAAAAGAACATAAAATACATGATCCTACAGTATAACTAAAGGTGGTCTCTTATCCTACACCAATGCATAGTCTCATTTGAGTTGTTACTTCATATACAGTATTTTTTGCCTTACATATTCAGTATATTATCTGGTATTGATATCCCTTATGGGGGCCCTACATTTCATCCTGCAGGTACAAGTAATAATAGATCTCCCCAGTAGGAGTACAGGATATATAGCTGTTGTTACCAAGCTCCAGGTTACTTTGAAGCTTTGTGCATCTAGAGCTTACATTTTTGTATTGTATAGTTAGTCGAGGCAGGGCCTGTCCTGAACCTTATCAGGTATTTTTCCTTATCTAGAGGCTTTGTAGCCTATGTAAATCAAAGTGTGGTCATGTCTCGTACTCTAGACACCATGACCCCAACGGCCTAGCCATATGCATTTTCTTTTGGCTTGCTATTACTGTCTACTTTCTTAAAGGCGTGTTGAATGTAGAAATCCCTCATAATATGTATAAAAAGCGTATAGATATAGGTTGGTTCTCCCAGTCCTTATTGGCAACTGGTGCCAATCCACCCTAACAGGACTTTGGGGTGACAGAAGTGGTATGAGAGCGGGTCATCCTAGGGAGTCTACAAAGCAGTGTCTATGTAAAGTCTTGTTTATTGATGTGTTGTTCAACATATTTATAAGCAGGAGGCTACGTAGCATTTAGGACTTGTTACTTTCTTTCTGTTCTTTAGATCGTGCCATAGAGCCAAGTATAATAGATGCATTATGTCTAACTCCTAAATTGTTTTGTATAGCAAGTATGACAGAAACCAAGCAGAACAAAGGTAAAGGGAAGGGAGTAGAAGTGGTGGTTGGTATACCCAGTCAGGTGAGACAACGAAATGAGGTTTGAGAGGAGTCTCTTTCATGGACATCTACAATCCTCCAGCTCCTGATGAACACGGAAGTAGTGAAATTCCCCTAGAACCACCTATTGATGCTACCATGCAGGATCTGAGAAATGCAGCCCAACTATTGACCCATATAGTAGTTGTTGGCCAAGGTCAAAGATAGAAAAGTCCAGTTATAGGTACAGGTGGTGCGAATAGGGCAGCTGGCACAAGGATATGTGATTTCCTTAATTTGGATCCTCCATGCTTCACTGGATCAGATCCTAATGAAGATCCCCAAGACTTTATTGATCAGATCCAATGCACTTTAAATGTTATGCATGTGAGTGGTACAGAAGTTGTCGAGTTAGCGACATATAGGTTGAAGGGTGTGGCTATATTGTGGCATGAAACTTGGAAGCTAAGGGTAGAGATGCACCTCCAACTACCTAGAAGAAGTTCAAAGAGGCATTTCTTGACCATTACTTGCCATTAGAGATCCAGAGGCCGCATAGAGCAGTTCTTGAACCTACACCAAGGGAATATGAGTGTGAGGGAGTATAGCCTTCAATTTAATTCCCTGACTAGGTATACTCCTAATGTAGTTGCTGCTATGACAGATAGAGTTCTTCGACATGTGGATAGATTGGATACATATCTGGTCAGAGATTGTACCATTGCTTCCTTAAACAAAGACATGGATATAGCAAGAATGCAATCTTTTGCACAGAAATTGGAGGATCAGAGGCAATGGAGAAGGACACAAGAGTTAGAAAGGGCGCAGTCTAAGAGGGCTAGGTCTATAGGGCAGTTTACACTACCCCAAGGTGAGCTTAGGCCTCGGGTTTCTAATAGACCACCTAGGCCATCATCCTCGTACTCTGCAGCCAGTGCTCCACAACAACTTCAGGGGTCTAAGAGAAATTAGTTTGGTCCAAGAATGAAGGGCAAGGTGGCCGGATAGCGGGATATTCAGCAGGCCAGCAAATGACTCCTACGCAACCTTGTAACCAATGTGGCAAAAGTCATTAAGGTATATGTCGTGTTGGGACAGACTCTTGTTATTAGTATGGTGCGACAGGGCATATGATAAAAGATTGCCCGAGGAGGCGTATGGGTGATATAGTACAATCTACTGGGTCAGCTGTTGCATCATCATCGTCAGTTCCTCCATTAGGTAGGGGTCAACAAGCACTTATGGGTCGTGGTAGAGGTGTTAGAGGGGCAGTTAGCTCTAGTAGAGTCCAGAATCGCACTTATACTCTAGGGAGTCAGCAAAATTTGGAAGCTTCACCTGATGTGGTCACAGGTATATTATCCATCTTTTCACATAATATATATGAATTAATTGATCCTGGTTCTACACTATCATACATTAACCCACTAGTTGCTGGAAAGCTTAATAGAAACACAAATTATTGAACAAACCATTTTAAGTATTCACGCCAACCGGTGAATCTATTATGGTTAGAAGGATTTAGTATGACTATGTAGTAACTGTTTGTGATCGTAACACATTGGCTGACCTTATTGAGCTAGAAATGGTGGAATTCGATGTTATAATGGGCATGGATTGGTTAGCTTCTTGCTATGAGACCGTGGATTGCCGAACTTGAATATGTACTTCCACTTTCCAAATGAGGCAGTTCTTGAATGGGAAGGCAATAGTGGGGCACCAAAGAGTAAGTTTATCTCTTATTTTAAGTCCAGAAAGATGATATCTAAGGGGTATATATGTCATTTAGTTAGAGTGAGGGATATGGAGGCAGAATCACCAACTCTTCAATCAGTTCCAGTAGTGAATGAATTTGTTGATGTGTTCCCTGAAGAACTTCCAGGCTTACCTCCAGAACGAGAAGTAGATTTTGGTGTTGACTTACTTCCAGGCACTCAACCTATTTCCATCCCTCCATATAGAATGGCCCCGACAAAATTGCGTGAATTAAAAGAGCAGTTAAAAGACTTATTGGAGAAGGGTTTTATAAGACCTAATATGTCCCACTGGAGTGCACCAGTGTTATATATATGCAAAAAATATGGCACCTTGAGAATGTGTATCAACTATCGACAATTGAATGGGGTGACAATTAAGAATAAATTCCCCCTCCCCAAGATTGACAATTTATTTGATTAGTTACAGGGTGCCAAATGCTTTCCGAAAATTGATTTGAGATCAGGTTATCACCAAGTGAGGGTGAAGGAGAAAGATATACCTAAGACTGCTTTCAGAACACACTATGCTCACTTTGAATTTCTTGTTATGTCATCTGGGCTGACGAATGCACCAGCAGTTATTATGGATCTGATGAATAGGGTATTCAAGCCATTCTTGGATGTATTCATCATAGTATTTATAGATGACATTTTGGTATATTCAAGATCAAAAGAGGACCACGCAAATTACTTACGACAAGTGTTACAGGTTTTTCCAGATCGATAGTTGTATGCCAAATTTTCTAAATGTGAATTTTGGCTAAAATCAGTAGCATTCTTGGGTCATATTGTGTCTGATGAGGGAATAAGGGTTGATTCACAAAAGATAGAGGCTGTAAAAGATTGGCCAAGACCAACAACACCCACGGAAGTTCGGAGCTTCCTAGGTTTGGCAAGTTATTACAGGACATTTGTTGAAGGTTTTTCTTCTATTTCTGCACCTCAAAGAAAGTTGACACATAAGGCGACCAAGTTCCGATGGAATGATGCATGTGAAAGGAGCTTCCAGAAGCTGAAAAATAAGCTAACTTCTGCACCTGTGCTAGTACTCCCAGAAGGCACCGAGGGGTATGCAATATATTGTGATGTTTCAGGAGTTGGCTTAGGGTGTGTACTGATACAACATGGTATGGTAATTGCTTATGCATCTAGACAACTACAACCACATGAGAAAAACTATCCAACACATAATCTTGAGCTAGCAGCGGCTGTGTTTGCTCTGAATATATGGTGCCTCTATTTGTATGGGCTTCACATTGACATATATACTGATCATAAGAGCCTACAATACATCTTTAAGTGGAAAGACCTAAACTTAAGACAATGGAGATGGCTAGAGCTAATAAAGGATTATGACGTTTATATACTCTACCACACGGGGAAGGCAAATATGGTAGCCTATGCTCTGAGCCGTAAAGCAATAATGAATATTGGTGATCAAGCCATGGTACGTCGAGGAGTGGCTAAGGATCTATGACAACTAGCTAGTTTGGGAGTCCACCTTGTTGAAACTCCAAAGGAAGGGGTTATTGTACATAATGCAACAGCGTCTTCATTAGTAACGGAGGTGAAAGAAAAACTGTTCGAGGATCCTATTCTACGACAGCTTAAGGAAAAATTTAGTTAGGGTACGATAAAGGGCTTTGACCTTACACAAAATGGAGTACTTTACTGTCAAAATAGATTATGTGTGCCTGAGATTAATGGATTAAGGAGGATAATGGAAGAAGCCCATCATTCTCGATATTCCATCCATACAGGATCAACTAAGATGTACCATGATCTGAAGGGAATGTTTTGGTTGGGATGCATGAAAAATGACCTTGCAGAATTAGTGGCTCAATATCCAAATTGCCAACAAGTGAAAGTAGAACACCAAAAGCCAGGAGGTTATATGCAGTGTATAGAGCTTCCAACATGGAAGTGGGATATGATCAATATTGATTTCGTTACCCGATTGCCTCGCACATTTTAGAAGTTTGACTCCATATGGGTAATAGTTGACAGACTAAAAAAGTCAGTACACTTCTTGCTTGTAAAGAGTGATTATACAGCTGAAGAGTATGCCAAGCTATACCTCAAAGAGATAGTCAGGCTTCATGGAGTCCCAACCTCCATTATCTCTGATCGAGGAGCTCAATTCACAAAGTTTTGGAAGTCCTTCCAAAGGAGTTTAGGGACACAAGTGAATTTAAGTATAGCTTTCCACCTTCAAACAGACGATTAAGCAGAACGCACTAATTTTAGACACTTGAAGATATGTTGCGAGTAAGCATTAGACTTTAAAGGTAGTTGGGTGGACCATTTTCCACTTATTGAACTTGCCTATAATAATAGCTAACATGCGAGTATCAAGGTGGCACCTTATGAAGCTTTATATGGGAGGAATGTAGATCGTCAATTGGATGGTTTGAAGTGGGTGAAACCACCTTGCTTGGGCCAGATCTAGTACAACAAGCCATGAAAAAAGTTAAGGTAATACAGCAGCAGCTAGAAACAGCCCAAAGTTGTCACAAATCATATGCGGATGCTAGGAGGAGAGGACTAGAATTCTCAGTAGGGGATTGGGTATTCTAAAGGTGTCTCCAATGAAAGGGTTATGAGATTTGGTAAGAAAGGAAAAGTAAGCCCACGTTAGATAGGGCCATATAAAATTATTAAGAAGTTCGGGTAGGTTGCATATGAACTAGAGCTACCCCAAGAGATTTCAATGGTTCATCCAGTTTTTCATGTCTCAATGCTTCAAATATGCATAGGTGACCCATCTCGTGTCACTCCTATTGAAGACATGCAGGTTACAGAAGATCTCACATATGAAGAGGTACCTGTTGCTATTCTAGATCGTCAAGTTAAGAAGCTAAGGAATAAAGAAATAGCTTTAGTGAACGTACTTTAGAGGAACCAACAAGCAGAAGAAATAACATGGGAGGCTGAGGAAGAAGTGAAAGCAAAATACCGTTACTTATTTGAAGCTAAAGAGGGACTCCAACTTGCAGAATTGGGACACTAATAGTTATGTGTGATTAAATACTTAGTGGGTTGTCAAAAGTTTGTGTAAGTAAAGGTTTAAGCTTGGTTAAGCTATCCAATTGTGCTAACATTCGAGGACGAATGTTCCTAAAGGGGGGGAGGATGTAACACCCCATATCTTACAATACTAGTATTATGTAAATGAAATATGATATGGCTTTTCAAATTAGCACCAATTTTTAAAAGTTCTTGAATCTCATGTTATAGGGCGATATGTGCGTCTACCTCTTAAGAGGGTCGAGTGTATACATGTTTTGTGTCAAATTGAGGAGATCATGGCCCTAAACAAAGTGAGAGAATTGAGGTACTTGTAGGACTTAAGAAGCTAGCAGGTGAGTCACCTATTTTCTTAGCTTAAATTTGCTAGCTAAACAGAGATGAGGCCTAACGTCAAATTTATCCAAGTCCAATTATGAATAAAGTCCATGTTATCATCCCAAAGAAGATCCTAAGCACTCAAGGTTGTGACATTGCTTTTGAAGGATCTCTTCGACTCTCACTCTCTCAAATGAGAAATAGCATGTAAGCTTCAACCCATAGGCTTGCCCTTGTTCTCAATTAGAGTTCAGTTGACTTTCATCTGGACTAGGATCCTAAAGAACTTTGCTAGGACTATAATGTAGGGTAAAGGTCGAGTTGGGTAGCATATGGTCAATAGTGGCTCATCCCTCCTTATACTCTACATCTTCTTTTCAGGCACAAAGGTTCTTTTGGTCCCTTTTTCATTCATTTCCTTTTTGACATCTCTTTTGCTTTTGATTTATCATCCTAGGTGTCTCCCTTTTCCACTCTTTTCCAGAACAATATTTTTTTAGAGGGTTCTCAATTTCAAGCGTTATTTTTCACTTTTTCTTGTCATTCATTTCTAGGAACCCTCGATGTCTTTCTTTAATTCTTGCCCCTTTTTCTCTGAATCTTTCATGGAAAACACTTCCTTCCTTTCACTAACACCCCCAACTTAGCCTTTGGCGACTGCTCAATATTTTATCTCAAGAAGATATCAATAGGAAACAACAAGGAATTGTCCTTCACAAACATGAGTCAAGGTTACAGGGTTGTCAAAGAAGGGCTCAGGCTCAAAAAGGCTTCACTAAGGATTCATTTCATTGTCAAGGGATGTCATTGTGATCAAATGGACTAGTAGAACTAAAAAAGGCCTAAGGTCCTCTCTTAACCCGAAATTAGCCAAGTTACTCCTCAAAACAAATCGGGAAGTTCTAGATGTTGCAAAACAAAAATTTCAACAAAAGAAACAATCCCACATTGGCAAAATGGCTTCGCATTCAAACAATAGAAACACACTTGGAATTTTTCAATCCTCTGGATGTCAGTGGATGCCGATGGACTTACCTCCATATCCATTTTTTTCTTCATTGGGACCCTGGCCTTTTTGCACAATGCAGTGACGAGGCTGGGAAAAGGCAGTAAGGTCTGGACTTGCTTTGCCCTTATGAGGATTTTAGGGGCAATGATAGCACCAAAACTCAGTCTCTAATGATCCATGATACTCCTAACTAATGCCGCTTTAGCCTGTCGAAACACAAATTCATTTTGTGATGGCATCAAATTACTACTGATAAACCCAAACCAAAATCTTACTGAAATATTCATCTCTTTCTTTTCAATAATGGATCCTTTCTCTAACCATGAGAGAGCTGGAATCCCAATCATTGGAGCCAGCCAAGCTTTCATATCATCATGTCTTTCAACCTTCATCATCTCTTCTATATCGTTTTTATCCCTATATACTCATCCCAGGATATCATTGATCTCAGTCTGACTACATGGGACCTGCACACCCCGAACATCCACAAAATTAAGGGGTTTGAGCATCAACTTCACCTTGCTTTTTTTCTTTGGAATGACCTTGTCATAGGCCTCATAAAATTCATAGACCAAAGTGGGCACATATGGATCTTGAGGTTTGGTGAACATTTGGAAGTTGTGGAACTTAAGAGTCTCCTACACCTCTAAATATTTGTCGATCACTCCATTAATGAACAACTATTTCTCCTCAAGGATTATTCGTTTTCCTTCTTCCCTAAGCCTATTCAAATGTCGTGGGGCTATTATTTCCTAGATCTTTTAGGATTTCTGGAGTAGAGGATCATGCATAGCTTTTGACCTACCCTCGCTCTGGTGTCCTTTTGGACTTGGCTCCGAAGTAGGCTTCTTAGAAGGTATGGATCTTTCTTCTTCCTCCTCTAAAGTAGTCCAGGTTACATTGACTGGTTCCTCCTCATCACTGGTGGTCTCTCGATGCTCAATTACTTCCCTTTTACCCTTACCTTACACCTCTTTTTGAGGTCGCTGAGATCTTTGTTCTGATTTATCGAGAGCTATGACAACTCCCCTAGCAGCTCTAGAACCACCTCGAGTAACGTGCTCTTTGGGTTCACCTATTCCTACACCATAATGAACTCAAAACATTTTGTGAGAGGCAGTTATAAAGCAATCAAGTGAAAGAATTGATCATAAGAGAAACATTCAGGGTAGACAGGTCAATTTGACTGCGAAACATGCTCCGCGATTCACTGAACCGATTCTTCACATTCAACAATATGCTGAATCAGCTACTTTCAGCGATATTTGTGCACATTCCACAATATGTTGAATTGATTCGACGATGAAAAAGGTTTATCATCAAAAGATACTTATGTTTTTAGACTTAAGGCCACTGCTACTTTCAGCGATACTTATGCATATTCAATAATATGCCGAATCAGTTACTTTCAGCGATACTTGTGCACATTCAACAATATGTTGAATTGATTCGACGATGAAAAAGGTTCATCATCAAAAGTTATAGCAATCACTCAAGAAGCTCAGTCAATGAAGGCGGTGCATGTGACAATCAGGCGCATCACCCAGTGCACGTAGATGGTCAAAATGATCATCACCTAAGGTGACTGGCAAGGCCCTTCATCCATTCACTCACAATTTGATAATTTTTCCACACATCACATGGATGAAAGTCACATATTAACCCACCACAACACATCAATACATGCTTAACTATTGATTATCACTATCAGATGGTTTCCATGGCTATATACTCAATTAAATGACGATTTACCCTTAAGAATGACGTCACCCAATCTATCATAGTGCAAGTTCAATTGCTCAAAGGAGAAGGGTTACTCATACTTCACCCATTTCCTATAGGAACAACCAATCCAAATAAGCAAGCACTTTCAAGAACTCATTCATATGATCATGGCATCATCTAAATTGAAAATATTCAAGCATAATAACAAGTATGAAATCAAGGCAATACCCACAAACAATCCGTCATTGGAAAAGAAACCCTTTTTTCATAAACCCAACCTAACTCATAGACATCACTAATTTCAATATTCATAAAGGAAATCAAAATGCATAAAAAATCAGTCATTCATGTGATACAAGTTCTAAACATCACTCTAGAGATCTACTCACTCAATTCTCAATAAGCTTTCAAGCCTTAAAGTATGATTATCATATTACAAATCCTGATCTACGTTTTAAACAATGGAATTCACCAAAAAACAAGGTTCAAAAACATACCTCTTTAGTGATAAGACATAATGAAATCCGCAAAGATGCCTTTGTGATGAATATCCTCAACGCTTTTTGGGAAAATTTTTCAAAGGAAGACAAATATGGGAGAGTTTTGGCATGCATGTCGCGCCCCATTTTTTCTCGCAAGAAATGGGACCGTAGACGATGTTGTGGCAACGACTCTTTTGAGATTTTAAAGTGAAGAGTCGCCACCTAATGTTTGGGTGCATTAGGACACCATTCTAATCTACTAGTAAATCTAAACCTAAGTTTCCAAGTTACCTTGAAGGGAAGGTGTTAGGCACTTTTCGAGATCTGCAAATGCGGGTCCTAGCCGTATCTCACATATTTTGTGGGGGTTGCAAATAAGGTCTCTATTTTTGAATTAATTTAGTGAAATGACTAAGTGATAAAATATTGCAAGATAATTAAACAGACAAAAATAAATGAACAATTAATTAATCTACGGCAAATCATCATAAAGCAACAAACGAAAGAAAATATTTTATTCTACACTTAAAAATAATCACACACGTCTCGTATATTATCACAGTTGAAAATATATATTATTTAAAAGTTCAAAAGAGCTATCAATTACCAAATCTACATTCCAAGCAAATGACATTATAAAAAGAATTAGTTATGAGATTTCTAACATGTATTACAATGAATAAGATACAAACTTCTCAAGCGACAAAATTTATTAATTCAACCAAGCAAGTATATTCTCAAGTTGTCTAATAAAATAAAAAATTGATAATATTAACGACAAAAGAAGAGGAGACTAACCTGATTACTCTCCATAGAATACTTAAAATATAAGTAATATGAATAAAAGAGGAAGCTAATCCAAAAATAAAATAGACTGAAATAAAATAACGACAAGGAATATTCAAACAAAACAAGTTCATAAAAAAAAAAAAAGTAACCACAGTGGGAGAATGTAACAAATTAAAATTCATTAATGAAAAACGACCGTATTCATATGCATATAATACAATCAAATACGGCGCATATGGAGAAGTTCGTCTTTAACGACAAAGTTTTCTTTAAAAGGATTGAATGAATATAAATGCTCCAAATTTAAACATACAGTCATACTTCACATTTTTAACACTCCCCAAATGAAACTAACTAGAATTAACAAAAAAAAATTCTCTCCAAAACCGTACTTTAACTCAAATAATAAACTAATATTTTATATATATATTTTTTTTTTGTAAAACTGATGTAAATAACTAATAATGCAGCAATCCATCAACACCATACAACTGAGAATTTTTTTTTCCTAAGTGCATTCACAATTTTCTTAAACGATACAATGATCTTCCACAAAATGCAATAATTCACCAGAGTGCAACAAGCCCATGGAAACCAAGTATGGCAATTAATGTGATTCAAACAAGTGCTATCTAACTAATAAGTAATAGAATGTCGAGAGAGAACACGGGATCAGGAGAAGGAAAGGCGAAAATGGACCCAATGCGATGACTTTCCCTCATTTAATTATGTGATATTGATCTACTTGAAAATCTTAAGACCACACGAGAAAGAAGTTTAAAATAATTTTATTTTTCTATTTTAAAAAAAGTGCAATGTTGATCAAAACTAATTTATTCTTCATTCTCGAAGAAAGTCTTAAAACTAACAAAAATAATTTGTTTCTCATTACAAAACATATAAAAGTGTGTTAAAGGGTATTTCTCTTTAGAAAAATAATTAAATAATACAAGTTGTCAAAATATTTGAATGTCTAGAAGGGGGACATACCAAGTTTTTTTAAAAATAATGAGGGAGTAACTTTGCTTTATTAATGGTAAAGCTTTATGCTTTATTCATGAAGTCATTACCCTGCCATTATCATCATATCCTAAAACGTACCTAGTCTCTTTTTTGAGACGGGGATTTCACCTAAGCACTGCTTCGTGCTTTGACTCATTCATTCATCATGATCGAAATTCCAAGTGACGGAATTCGATTAAGGTGTATATGTAATAATATTCAAAAGGGGTGAGGGTATGTCCCCTCTTAATATTTAACTAATCACATAAAATTAGACGATAAAGTAATAGAGAATCTTAAATCTTAACTAAAGTAAGCACTTGAGAAGAGGAAGAGTTTGAAAAAGAAAACTTTCAATGATTTTTTTAAGTAAGGAATGTTAACATAAATTTGCATTTTATCTCTCTCTTCCTCATGGATAGATTGATTAATTAGGCCCCGAACGTTTGTATAAGCTAACCTAGAAAATATAATACTATACCATTAACATAACGGCATGTTACAAAGATAATAATTTTAAAATGTGATAACATTCAAGCAACTAGACAACAACTACATGGTAAGAAAAATCAAGGAAGCAACTAGACAGCAACTATATTCAACTAGACAGCAACATTAATAAGGGAAACATTACATATGTATATATATGAGGGAAATGTTAAAATGGAAAGATCCAACTTCATGCAACTAGACAGCAACATTAATAAGGGAATTAAAAATTAAAATGGACTCCAAAAGCAACAAATCCTTCCGCATAAATTGATGAGAAAACGTCCAAATCTATCCGCAAAGTCGAAATGGACAGCAACATAACTACATTCAACTAGATAAAAACAAGTTCATCACCTGAAAAATTTGCGATAAACTCGAACAAGACATTACTCTTAATTGAGAGAGATCATCGAATATTCTAGTAATAAGGAGGGTGATTTTAATGGCATTCATGACTCTTTCTGATGACTAAAAAGTCGCTGAGAATATAATTGAGTCTTCTATGACTTGATGAACAAATCCTTCTCGCCGAAAACATTCTTGTAGCCGAAAACGTGAGCCCTCAACATGTATGACTACATCATCTTCGTTCCCTGTAACTTGAGCCCAGGATACGACCGTAGAGCAGGGAGGTGAAGGAGATGGGGAGATTCTTGGTGAAACAGGAAGAGAAGTAGTCAAGGAATCTTCAGCATCGTCTTCATAAATAGTATCCACAATTCCTAAATCTCCCAATTTCTAATGGCTTTCCATGACCAACACCGTTGATTTTCAGCGCTGCTTCTGTTCAAAAGTTAATTTTTTTTTTGTTTTTGATTTTTGAGACTGAATACTAGTGAAGAAACCAAGGAAATAGAGGAGGTTCCAGACAAGGAAAGCAGGATGGATATAAAAGAATTCTTGAGAAATTATCTCAATAAACAATCTTTGATCATATCAAATTTTAAATTAGATTAGTGTGAAAATTGAAAAATGAAAAAAAAGGACTAGAAATCAAGGAAGATCCTCAAATGTCTTTCTTGATGAGGTTTTATAGAATGAAAATATAGAGACAAAAAGTGAACTTTGGAGGGAAGAAAAGAAAAGGAAAAACTTAATCTCATGGAAGTGATTTTGGGGAGAATAATATTCTCCTACGAAAGAGAAAATATTTTTGACTTACATGAGAATTCTTTCTAAATATAAAAAAAATTGATTAAATTTAAATTTTAAAATTTAAATGTAAATGAAGTTAAAATTAAAATCCTATCAAAATATATAAGATTAGTAACTTACTCAATTATTAAGAAAACATATATTATCACTAATTAAAGTTATTATAAAATAAAATAAATCAATTTTATTTATGATAAATTAATAACTTATAAAATTTTCTAATTCAAACATTTATAAAATAACATACAAGATAAAAAGTGAATAATAATAATAATAATAATAATAATAATAATAATTTTTTTTTAAATTATGAATGCAAAATATATACAATTTTTTGGATAAAACTTATAATATAAACTTATACATATAATAAAAACATATTCTTTTAAATGCTTAAACAATCAAGTAACAATTAAAAATTGTTAAGGTGGGTCAAAATTGGGTGTCAACAATGCAAAGATAGTGAAAAGAAGGGAAGATGAAAGTGAAAGGGTCAAGGCATTTGAAAAGCCTTAAGTAGGTCGGTGAGCGTGAGGGTTCGTGGACCGGATTATGATAGTTTTATAGAAGGGCATTTTTTTTTCCATTCCTTATACCCTCGGCCTAAAATTATGTCATTTTGGGATTCTTTGCCTCCCATATCATACCTTAAACCCTCTCATTCACTCTATTCCTAGTTCTCTCAAAATCTCTAATAGGGTTTCTTCCGAGAGCTTTCTTCCTTAACTTCTTTAAGCCTTTCCTTAAGGTCATTTACAGGTTTGTGGATTCTGTTTGTGGGATCGTTCCACCCACAAAGTTCCTCAATGATTTCCTTTACCTTTTCTTTAAGTTCTTGAAAATTATTAATCTTATGAGTATGATTTAAAAGATATTTTATGACATATTTACATGTATTTTGATCTTAATGATGCAATGTGAAGATATACCATGAGTTCCTATGACTATTAAGTTGATAATTATCTAGGGTTTTTCAATGTCGATGTGAAATGTTTAATTTTTGTCTTAAAGTTACGTATTTTATCATGTTTATACATTGTACTCTTGAATAATGTGATGTTAAGGACATTGCATAGGCCCACTAAGTTCATGAGAAGTTTTGCATTATGTTAAAGATATGGTCATGAATGTTATCAAAGATGTAAAGATGTTGCAAGCCCTTTTGATATTTAAGATGGACCTTCAATATGAAAGTACAATTCTCACTTGAGTGGATCCTAAGATGATGAGCTACTCCTAATGATGCTACTTAAGATTCTAAGTTATAATTGCATAACTAAGACAATGTTTTCTAAAGTATTTTGTGGGATTGACTCAGCACCAAATGAGACATTGAGGTGGGGTTCGGTAAGGGAACCCTAGTAGCAACCCCTTTTCCCATTAACAATGTGCCACTATAGAAGCCCTTGTAGGCTAGGCTAGGCTAGTGGATTCATGAAAGCCTTAATGATAAAGAAAGATGCATACTTAAGTTGACGGATCTCCACCCAACAAGTGGTCTCCCCATGCCAATGTAAAGGGCTATGTTAGATTTCATTCGGTAGCTCGCATGATCTTATATGTAAGTTACGACCTTTACCCACAAAGCTTATGATTTGATATCTTCATTCCACCATATGTGTTTTTATACAAAACATAGGTTTCTACTTTATATTGATCTTTATTCCTTGATCATGTTTAAGTGTGTTTTGAACGATGATATTACAATTCCATGCATGGTGACTTCTAAATTTTATGAATAATGACATTATAGTTTCATGTTTGCATTGTATCTCACATACTTAGTACATTCCAATGTACTAAAACATAGTTTGCCTACATAATGTCACTACATAGGGACCAAAGCTCTACCTACTCCACCGACACATGGCTTGCATTGACGTTCGAGACTAGTAGATGATTGGTAAGCCCTTAGATTCAGGGATTTCACCTCTCATTTCATGCCTTCTATCTTTGAGATGATTATGTATTTTGAGTTTTGCATTGGAGACTTTTATTTTCTATCATATTTTTATATCTTTTGTATTTAAGGAAAACTGTGATTATGTTTTGGTCCCCACTATGCCTTATGCAAAATAGTATGTTTGGATGATATGACTTTAGTTTGATATGTTGTCTTTCGATTTCCAAAAGATTAATGTTCCTTAGTCCCTTTCTCCACTTTTGGTTCCACATTATACGATTAATTATCAATGAATACTAAGAGGCTTAGTTGAGGTGCCTTCGAGTCCCTCATTCGTTGTGTTACAACAAGGCCATAGGCCCCAGTCTTGACAAACTTAGTATCAGATCAAAAGATTTGAAATGTTCCTTGGATGTCCAACATATAACATCGAATGGAGTTTTGTTCACGATTGTGAAGTGCACCACAATCATGAATGAGAGGCTACGAGATGTTTAGAAAACTTTCCATTCTTCATGATTCATGTTGTTCCTTTAGAGTTTTCTAAGGGTTTTCCCTTAACTAACAACATTCCCTTTGATATTTCTAGATTATGCTAATAAGAAGAGCTCCTTTACCTAGGAAGGTGAATGCAGACCAAGCCCTTCTTGTGCAACAAGTGGAGGGAGTCACACATACAGAGTTATGAGCATATTTTAAATATTAGGCCAAGTCTTAGCGAACCAAGCCAATTAGGAGGCTACACTTCCTCCCCAAGAACCGTCACCAGCGATATAGGCTTAGGATTTTTTGAGAATAAACCCATCAGAGTACCATGGTTCGAAAGTTGATGAAGACCCAGTGGAATTCATTGATATGGCATATAGAATCATAGCCATCATGATGGTGATATTAGAACATAAGGCCATGCTAATGGCCTACCATCTTAAAGGTGTGGCAAAGGATTAGTATGACCAATGGGTTGATGAAAGGGGTGAGGGAGTAGGTTAAATAGAGTGGGAAAAGTTCAAAGGTGCATTATTGAATCAATCTTTCCCACTAGAGTAAAGAGAAGAGAAGGTGCAAGAGCTCATAAATTTGAACCAAGGCCATATGAGTGTGAGGAAATAATATCACAACCCAAGCCTAGGGCCTACATATGACAGGGTGAATGGGGAACCCGAAGGCAACCCAAACAAACCTTTTAGCATATTGTTTGCACATCCTTGGATGTGAAATATAAAACAAACATTCAAAAAATAATTCTAATGAAATGAAAGCTTATGACTCATGCTATAGGGATGAATATGGGAATGCGATTTGCATGGATCACATAACAAGCAAGTATTAAGGGGAGGATAAGTATGACTCAAGCTATGGGGGAAGTAGGGAAATGAAACTTCACCACTTTTCATCATCATCAACATCACATAACATCACATTGGGATAGGGTCTAAAGGATAAGTCTGCATAAAACCATAAACATAGCATAAGATGATATCCAATAACACCTCTAAGTATGAATATGACGGGGGCCAAGACATGTCCAAGGCTTACCCTCAACATAGAAAGTAAAGTACTAGTGTTTCAACATAAGCAAGAATGAAATAAGATATCATCCCTAGAATGGAGGTCTCACCACAACAACAATCTTCATGAATCCAAGCTAGACATATAAAGGAGGATTAATAGGAGATCTAGTCCCTACATAGTTAGATTATGTAGGCAAAAGTATGCATTAGTACTTGGAATATACTAGTATATGGGATGCAATGTAACAATAGATAACAAGCTTCATAACAAGATGCATAAACATATATAATAGAATATAAGCTCAATATGACATGTATGAGAATGCTTTGAAGGAAAATACATAAAGCATAACATCCTATGATCATATACATATGTTGGAGGTAAACCATAACCGACATATAAGGCAAAGCGAGCTACTACTTGGAATCCAATATAACCCCCTTACCTTGGCACGGGGAGACTACTTGTTGGTAGAACTTTGTCCTCATAACATATGCATCATACGATCATAAAAATGACTTATGTGGATCTACTAGCCTAGCCTATAAGGGATCCTATGTTACCACATAGTTAATGAGAGAAGAAAACTTTATATAAGGACCCCTTAGGTCAATTTCCCACTTCCTAATCCCATTCGGTGATAAGTCTTTCCCATAGAATACATTTGAAAATATATGCAAAATCATAATCATTCATAAGCTTTAAAATTATAACATCATCATGTGTAAATATAGAGTTGCACATCAAAATATTATGATCCAACATGGGATCCATCTTTTGGTGAGAATTGTCCTTTCTGAAATGACCCCAAAAAGTGCCTGAAAATGTGCCTCGAAAATACCTGAAATCGTAATTTCCATATATCTCAAAATTCAAGCATGATATGAAAATTTTGACTTCATATTCTTGTTTAGGAGTTACAATTGAGTGGAAAATGTATCTAACACTGACTTTAGAGAAAATGAATCATAGTTTCATTTTCCAAAAAATTGATTTCCAGAGAGTCTTTCACGCTCCTAGTGCGACGCGCTAAGGGCGTGCCACAGTGTAAAAATGTTGTCAGTTTCAGTTCGGCCCCAGGCTTTTTGGTCTTGGGCCTAAGTCTTCCCATGCATGAAAATACCTATACTTAGTCATATTTCACCTTCATATGAAGACATTCCCAAATACTCTCTCAAACACTTAGACAATATTTCATCTAAAAATTAAAGTTTTCAAAACTCATGCGAATCTTAAGGATTTCACTAGGCTTAGAGTCTCCATTTTCAATCTTCATCAATAATTCTCCAAAGCTAAGGTACGTGGATTTCAACCATTGGGTCCTTTCACCCATGGTGTCCAAGCTTTCTTTTTAGCTAAATTGCATGATTTAAAGTTGATTTACTCATGGGTTTTCTATTATGAATTTGACTATGAACTATATTGGGGTTTTGTAAAAGTATGACGATGTTACCACATATTGGTGGGATGATTTACTTAAAGATTTCTCGTATGATTTCACTCTTTAATTGCATAGTTTTACACTAGCAATGCCACCAAGTGTTTCATAAAATGTCCGGTTATGGTTTTGTGAGGAATTGAAGGCCCAATGCATATTTTATAAGTTAAATGACTTTATGATGATGAAAGGAATATACATATATGATATTATCTCTATCGTGTAGGGGATTAAATTAGCCTCACTCGGGAGGTTGTAGGCCCGGATAACCATGTTCTCGCTTGAGAGGTGGTAGGCCCATGCAATCATGTTGAAGGATTTATACCTCAATCGCCTCACTCAGGAAGTGGTAGTCCCATGCAACTATGTCAAGGGGTTTGTACCTTTATAACTATGTTGAGGGGTTTGTACCTCATCAACCATGTTGAGGGGTTTATAACTCATCAACCACATTAAGGGGTTTGTACCTCATTCGCCTCTCCAAGGAGGTGATACGCTTTGGATATTCACTATTAATGGTCTCTTCTTACCCATGTATTATGTTCTATGTAAGCATGATTTACTTCAAACATCTTCCATGCATGCCACATTTTTATATGCTACTGATTGCTTATGCTTATGCATTTCGATTATGTCGCTTATCTCTTATTGCACTGCATCCTACATACTTAGTACATACAAACATACTAACCCATACTCTATACTTACATGATGTCACCATGTAGGAATTGGAGCCCCACTTGAGCATCTTCCTCCACGTGGCTAGTATGATTTCTCTCAAGCTTTTTCTTGAGTCCTCCATTCGAGGCACAATGTTTATGAGCTCAATCTATGTTCTAAGACTATCTTTCTTTTATGTATGTATTGAATATGAGGGTGAGTTTGGTTGCTTGTCTTGGCCCCCGCTCTTTTCTATGTAGTAGAGGTGTTGAACATGTTATGTATTGAGCTTTGACTCTCTTGTTTTGATGCTTATGTCATGAAAGCATCTCTTTAGTATTTTTCCCTTATTTATACTCTTATTATGTTGTATAATTTCTTTCACGACCAAGGATGTGTAATGATATGTTAAGAGGCTTGTTTGGGGTCCCTTCAGGTTCCCCATTCGCCGTGTCACTTCTAGGCCCTACGCTTGGGTCGTGGAAAACTTGTTATCAGAGCACTAGGTTGTTAATGGTCCTCAGTGTCCAACACACCTTGTCGACTAGAGTCTTGTTCATGGTTGTGTTGTGCACCACAACCATGAGCAAGATGCTTTGAGGCATTTAAGGAAACATTTCCCTTCTTCAAGTTCTAAGTCATGCTATAGAGTTGAAGTAAAGTTTTTCCCCCTAATGATTGTTCTTTTCTATGCTAAATCATTCCTAACACAAGAGGAAGGAGAGCCTGCAATCCCGAGGAAAAGCCGGTTCATGGTGAGCTCTGGGATGCTCTCACTATGGCCAATCATATCAATCAAGGGGCCCAAGCCCCTCATACTCTTACACCAGTATCTCGGGTGAGAGACTTCATGAGAATGAACCCACTGGTATTCTATGGGTTTAAGGTAGATGAGGACCCTCAAGAGTTCATTGATGAGGTCTGCAAGGTATTGGCTATCATGGGTGTAAGATAGGAGAAGAAAGCGGAGTTGGCGGCCTACCAACTCAAAGGGGTAGCACAAATATGGTGTAATCAATGGAAGGAGGAGAAGGGAATCAATAATGTGGTGCTATGGGAGGAGTTCAAGGTAGCTTTTCTTAATCGATTCTTCCCTCTTGAGCTTAGGGAAGCCAAATTGGTGGAGTTTATGAATTTAATACAAGGATCCATGAGTGTCAGGGAGTATATCCTCAAGTTCAACCAACTCTCTAAATATGCTCCCCACTTGGTTGTCGACCCAAGATCTTGAATGAACAAGTTCGTGATATGTGTATCTCATTTGGTGAGTGGGGAATGTTGGTCCGCTATGTTGATTAGTGACATGGATTTGTCCCATTTGATGACCTATGCCGAACAAATGGAGGAGGGAAAATTGAGGAAGAGGAGGAGTAATAGGCCAAGAGGGCCCCATTTTGAGGGAAAATTCCAAGGTTGAAAGGGTGGTTGGTTCAATCAAGGCCAAGGGTCTTCTCATGCATTTAATAAGAGGGTTGCCAATGACTTTCCAAGGGGCCAAGGTGTTCGGGGTGTGGTTCCTAATGATGGGTGTCCGAAATGTGGTAAGGATCATAGTGGCCCGTGCTTGAGGATACCAATGCTTGTTATGTCTGTGGGGAAGTTGGGCATAAGGTGATGGATTTCCCTCAAAATTGCAATAAGGGTAAGGAGGTTCGTCCACAAGGTGCTAATGCGATTCCTTTGGGGAGAGGTGGCCGACAAAATAGTTCCCCCAAGGCACAACTGGTTCTATTCCCTCCAAGTGAGGTAAGGGGTTGAGGAGGTTCCCAATGTCGTCACTGGTATGTTAAAAGTCTTTGATTTTGATGTGCATACATTGATTGATCTGGGTGCCACTCTTTCATTTGTTACCCCTTTTGTTGCTAAAAAGTTTCATGTAGAGCCCGAATTGTTGTGTGTCTTATGAGGTGTCTACTCCTATTGGTGCATCTGTTGTTCCTAGAAAGGTGTATAGAAATTGTCCCATTTGTATCTTGCATAAAATATTGCCTTGTGATCTTGTTGAGTTAGATGTGGTCGATTTTGATGTCATTCTTGGGATGAATTGGTTGCATGCATACTATGTCTCTATTGATTGTGGAAACCGTAGGGTCACATTCCAATTCCTAAATGAACCCATCCTTGTGTGGGAGAGTCATAATGTGGTGGTCAAGGGTAGATTTATCTCTTGCATTAAAGCCCGTAAGTTGATATTAAAAGGGTGTCTCTATCATCTTGTGAGGTTAAGGGATGTGGAGTCCAAGGTCCTTCATATAGAGTCGGTTTCGGTTGTAAACGAGTTCCTTCATGTCTTTCCAAATGACCTTCTCGGTGTTCCTTCTGAAAGGGAAATAGAGTTTTGTATAGACCTCCTTCTCGATACTCAACCCATTTCTATTCTGCCTTACCACATGGCCCGACAGAGTTAAAGGAGTTGAAGGAGAAATTGAGGGATTTGTTGGAGAAGGGTTTTATTAGGCCTAAACAATCACTTTGGGGTGCACTAGTGTTTTTTGTGAAAAAGAAGGATAGGTCCTTTAGAATGTGTATAGACTACTGGTAACTTAATAGGGTCACCATAAAGAATAAATATTCTTTTCCAAGGATGGATGATTTGTTTGACCAATTGCAAGGGGCTAGTCACTTCTCTAAGATTGATCTTCGATCTGGATACCATCAAGTGAAGGTGAGGGAGTGTGATATTCCTCAGATGACCTTCTGAACAAGGTATGGGCATTATGAGTTTGTTGTGATGTCTTTTGGGTTGACCAATGCACCTACTATCTTCATGGATCTTATGAATAGGGTCTTCAGACCCTACCTTGATTCATTGGTTGTGGTCTTCATTGATGATATTTTGATCAATTCACATAGTGAGGAGGAGCATATGGGCCACTGGAGGGTAGTGCTACAAAGATTGCGGGAAGAGAAGTTGTATGCCAAGTATGAAAAATGTGAATTTTGGTTAAAAGAGATTGCCTTTCTAGGTCTTATGGTGTCAGGGGATGACATTAAGTTAGATCCTAAAAAGATGGATGTGATTAGGAATTGGCCTAGACCATTGACCCCATCGATATTAGGAGCTTCTTGGGATTAGCAGGTTACTATTGGAGGTTTGTGAATGGGTTCTCTTCTATTGCATCTCCTATGACCAAGTTGACTGAAAAGAAAGCCAAATTTGTTTGGACTGTGAGTGTGAAAAAAGTTTCTAAACATTGAAAGATAAGATTAAGATAAGATTATGTCCGCTCTTATATTGTCACAATCGGAAGGGCTAGAGGGGTTTGTTGTGTATTGTGATGCTTCTAGAGTTGGTTTGGGTTGTTCGCTAATGCAAAATGATAGGGTGATAGCTGGTTTGGGTTGTTCGCTAGTGCAAAATGTTAGGGTGATAGCTTATGCTGCTAGACAGCTCAAAGTGCATGAAAGGAATTATTATACTCAAGATCAAACTAGCTGTCGTGGTATTTGCATTAAAGATTTGGCATCACTATTTATATGGGATGCATGTTGATATGTTCACCGATGATAAAAGTCTCCAATATTCTTCACTTAAAAAGATCTCAACTTTAGACAAAGAAGGTGGTAAGAACTTCTTAAGGAATATGACATGAGTGTGCATTATCATCCTGGTAAGGCTAATGTGGTGGCTGATGCTTTGAGTAAGGTGTCCGTGCCTAGCCTAGCACATATTGATGATGGTGGCAAAGGGGTGGCTAGAGAGGTCCATCGGTTGTCTAGGTTGGGAGTTAGGTTGGAAGAGGTTGATAATGGTTGTGTTTTCATTGTTGATGGTTCAAAATCTTCACTGGTTGAGGAGGTGAAAGCTAAGCAAGATCTTGACCCTGCCTTGTTAGAATTGAAGGCATTGGTAAAAGATGGTAAGGTGGAGGTTTTCTCCCAAGGGGGAGATAGTACCCTTAGATACCAAAGTAGGTTGTGTGTGCCTTGTGTTGATGGCTTGAGAGAAAGGATTCTTGATGAGGTTCATGGTTCTTCGTATTCTATTCACCCCGATTCTACTAAAATGTATAGAGATTTGAGGGATGTATATTGGTGGGGAGGTATGAAGAGGGACATTGCCAAATTTGTTTCCCACTGTCATAGTTGTCAACAAGTCAAAGCCGAGAATCAAAGGCTAGATTTTGTGGTTGGGTTGCCCAAGACTAGAAAGGATTTTAATTCCATTTGGGTTGTGGTTGATAGAATGATGAAATTGGCTCACTTTCTATGGGTTAAGACCACATATGGGGTTGAAGATTATGCTAGGTTGTATATGCATGACTTGGTAAGGTTGCATTAGGTTCCTTTGTCCATCATAATGGATCGTGGTGCTCCGTTTACTTTACATTTTTAGAGGTCCTTCCGAAGGGGTCTTGGTACAAGAGTTAAACATAATACGACCTTTCACCCTCAAACGGATTGCCAAGATGAAAGAACTATCCAAACACTTGAGGAAATGTTTAGGGCTTGTATATGGAGCTTAAGGATAGTTGGGATGATCACCTTCCATTAATTGAGTTTGCCTATAACAATAGCTATCATTCTAGCATTGGGATGACCCCTTCTGAGGCTCTCTACGGTAGACATTGTAGATCACCGATTGGGTGGTTTGAGGTTAGAGAGGTGGCTTTACTGGGACAAGATCTAGTTATGGAGGCTCTTGAGAAGGTTAGGATAATTAGAGAAAGGTTGAAGGTGGCCCAAAGTCGCAAAAAGTCATATATTGATGTGAGGAGAAGGTATCTTGAATTCAAAGTTAGTAATTGGGGCTATTTGAAGGTTTCACCCATGAATGGTGTGGTTCGTTTTGGTAAGAAGATTAAGTTAAGCCATAGATGTATGGGTACTTATAGGGTGATGAGGAGGATTGGTAAGGTGGCTTATGAGTTGGAGTTGCCGTATTTCATATTTCTATGTTGAGGAAGTGTGTGGGTGATCCAAATACTATTGTTCCATTGGATGTTGTGGGTGTAGTTAAAGACAATTTGACTTATGAGGAGGTTCCAGTGGAGATCTTGAATAGGCAAGTTAAGAGGTTAAGGAACAAGGACGTTGCTTTCATTAAGGTTCTTTGGAGGAATCAACAAGTTGAAAGTGCCATATGGGAGGCCGAAGTGGACATACAAAAGTGATATCCTTATATTTTTACTCCATTCAAGCCTATGGTAGTGATCTAAGTCCCCTATGTGATTTCAATTCTAAGTTCAGCCCATGACATTTGCATGCATTCATGTTTAAATTAACAAGTTCATGATGATTTCACACTTATATTGAGATTTTTGAAATGATGTTCAAGTTCATTGTTGTATCCTTATGTGGACTGAAATTGTCATTTTTACGTCTCACATATACGTTTCTTTGACATCCGAACATGTTCTTAAGGGGGATATTAAAACCACCCTAAAAAGTGCCTGAAAATGTGTCTCGAAAATGCTCAAAATCGTAATTTCCATATATCTCAAAATCCATGTGTGATATCAAAAATTTGACTTCATATTCTTGTTCAGGAGGTCAAATTGAGTGGGAAATGGGTTTAACTCCTATTTTAGAGCAAACGAATCACAATTTTATTTTCCCCAAAATCGATTTTCATAGAGCTTTTTGTACCCCTGGCACGACACGCCAATGGCGCACCACAGTATAAAAATTTTCCAGTTTTTATTTTTGTGTAGTAATTCTAGGAATATTAATGATAGATAAAAATAGATCGATGTATAATCTTGGAATGAATAATTTTCGAAAATA
>JAABOM020002513.1:0-20600 GCA_011800125.2 Solanum clarkiae
TCAATTATCTAACTTTCTTTAGGGTTGTGATATCCTCAATTTACCACATAACACATATACGCAAGACCCTCTTAAGCGTTAGAGGCCCATAGCACCTGTTAACACGAGAATCAAGCGCTTTCAAGAATTGACGCTACTTTGACCAATCCATGTCATGAATTGTTCACATATAATTAATACAAGTAAAATGTGGGGTGTTACATATATGTTATGTGTTGACATTTGGAGTTTATGATTATGGTTCTCTATTGGATATGGTTATTATGAATTGCTTATGAGTATTTTGATATGACTTTGTCATGTAAAAATGTAGGAGATCCTAAGTCCCGAGTTGCCCCCATAGAGTGAGTCATACTTACCCATCCCTTAGTTCTTATATGGTAATTTGTTATGTGAATCCATGTTACTCCATATCCCTATGACATCCCATAGCATCAGTCCTACTTTTCCCTCCCTTAGAACTATGTGTTTACTATTTATATACACTTCTAAACTGATGATGTGAATTGGATACTTTGAGGCTTGTTTGGGGATCTCGATTTCCCATTTGCCATGTCACTCCTAGACCCCAGGTATGGGTCATGAAAATAGAGTCCTCCCACACTTAGTTATTTTTCTTATTTTCTATCACATCTCAGAAATAACTTAATTTTCTTCATGTTTGTTAGCCTCACTCAGGACCCTACCTACAGAGCATAATGTCTCTTGTGGACCGTCACTTTGTATGTGGGTTACTCCACACTTGGAAACGTTTCCCCATTCCTGACATATCATATTTAACGACCAAATCCTGTAGGTTATAAGTACACTTACTAGTCATAAATCACCCTCGTGAAATTGACTGTTGGTAATTTTCAAGCCGACTTTTCTACACTCAAGGTTCCTAAACTAAGGGCCACTACACCCGACATGCTTCCTTCTCTTCATTTTAGTTAAATGTTTAAATTGCGAAATTGATTTCATTCTAATGTATTTCAATCAATTTTAAAATGACTACAATTAATTAGTTCGATCAATTACTTCAAGATTAGAGTTGAAGAACTCCCAATCCATGTGGGTTCAACAAAGAATCATAGTTATGTAAATATATTGTCAAAGATCGTTCATACTCATAAATGGAGGTGTGTTTGAACGTCATCATAAATGAGGTTATTGCCAGGGATTGTAATTACATTATTTCATTAAAGTGTTGCTTTGAACTTATTTTTAATAGTTGTTCACTTTAATTTTTTGTTTTGAGGTTTTGACGATCTTTTTAGGTGAAAATATGAGTGAGGAATACGATATTACAAGTAATGCTAGGATAATGAATAAGGGTTATCAAAATGGAGAGCTGCAAGTTATGAATATGAGAAGGGCTGCATAATCTGCCTACCTCCACTGGGCGATAATTCCAATTTCCATGTGACGAGCCTGATACTCCAACTTTTACAAATGAAGGGTTTATTTAGGGTGTTAGCTCACGAAGACCCTCATGACCACTTGCAAACTATTATAGCTTTGTGTGAATCATTTTCCCTCTATGGCATCACATTAAGAGACCATAAGATTTGTATTCCCTTTTCCCTTATTGGTGAGGCTTCTTATTGGTTGGTGGAATGTAATGACCGCTATTTAGGAGCTTTATGTGCAAAACAATTGGCCTAAAATGACCTAATATTTGGTGCACAAGGGCAAATTATGCCCTATAGGTGTACTTACGATCGATAGAATTGGTCTTTAAATATGAGACTTTAGGAAGGGGAAACATTTTCAAGTGTGCGGTAAACCACGAACCATGTGACGACCCATAGGATGCATTATGATCAATAGGAATGGTCGGGACTGAGACTATCAAACATGAAGAAATTTTGAAGTTTACTAGAAGGTGAACTATATGTTACTAGATGGCCGATTAATTAGAACGTGGACTATAGGATGGTTCGTGGAATAAGACCAGAAAAAGTAAGAAAAAAGCTAAGTGTGGAAGGGCTATACGAGTCCAAGAACAACCCATAGCTGTTACATGGCCAATAATAAGGGTCCATGGTTTTGTGTCCAGCAAAGTCAATTTTCAGGAATTTCAAATGTGTTACCAGATGAAAGGGACCCACAACTTGTGGATTGACTTACGGCCTGTAAGCCAGGTTTCTTAGGTTGAATCTGCCTGTTTTAGTGAAGCAGAGTTTTGTCACTTCTGCTAATTTTATCCCTAGACTACATTATTTTGGTAAACAAAAGGGGTCCTAAATCAGCCGTAAAACTTTAATACCCTACTCTTTCCTTCAATCTTTCAATCCCTAAAATTCTCTAAGGCAAAGGCTCTCAAGGAAAGGCTAGGGCAAAGGCTAGAGTTCAAAGGTTTCTTCTTCAAAGCTTCAAGTTCATTTCCCCTACGTTTCCTCTGGGTATGTGAGTTCATTTATGGGTATTCTTCTACCCATAAAGTTACTTTTTTAAGTGTTTTACTCTTTCTTTAAGTTTTTAAGTAAAATACACATGTTTATGACTATTTCAAGATATTTATGTTATTAAATGTTATATATGATATCCCACAACTATGTTAATCAGTATATATGCATGTTTGAACTATTGATGATGACCCCATGATGGATCTCAATGTCAATAAGGATTATGTCAGGACCCAAGCCTAGGACCTAGATGTGACACGGCGCAAGGGGAACCCGAAGGGACCCCAAACAAGCCTCAGAAAGTATTATTACACATACTTGATCGTGGAAGCAATAAATCAAGAATCAAAGATAAAGGAATGGGGAAAGTGGGGCTAAAGGGAAAGCTTACACAATATCATGTCATAAGTCAAGGGTTAAAGTCATATCACAGATACTTAACATGTCCGAAAAATACCTCTACTACATAGATAATAGCGAGGTCCAAGAAAAAGTTACCGAACTCACCCTTATAGTCAAATAGACAATAATGAAGAATGTCTCAAATACATATAAAAGAAGCATAGAATAGGTCCCCAAAGTGGAGGACTCACCAACTAGCTTGAATAGCACCAAACTAGCCACGTGGAGGACGGTGATCAACTTGGGCATTGGTTCCTACATAGTGACATCATGTAGGCATAAAGTATGTGTTAGTATGTTTGAATGTACTAAATATGTAGGATGCAATACAATAATAGATAGGCATCATAATCAAAATTCATAATATTAAGAAATAGGCATAATACACAATATGGCATATATGATCAATGCTTAAATAAAACATGTTTAAGTACCCATACTCATAGAGGATATCATATGTGTAGAAGAGACCAAGCTAGTTGTTCAAGGTATAGAACCCTTGGTGGTTGTGTGGTATAATCCTCTCACATGGTTGATGGTAATCACACCTTACTAATGGTGACGAAATATAAACCCCTCGCATGGTTGATAAGTGTAAACCTCCAACTTGGTTACTCGAGCTCTTGTCCCTCCGAATTGGGTATGGTCTGATGCAACACTTTATATAGAGTATATCATATACATAATCTCATTTCATCATCAAAATATTATTCATATCATATCCCATTCTTCGGACCTTTAATTCCTCAAGAAAGCACATCTGGACATTTTATCAAACACTTTAAGGGTGCATAATGCAAGTATAAAACCATGAAATATAGGAGTGAAGTCATGCATGAAAATTCATTATGAAACTATCAATCAATACCTTCTAACACCATTAAGATATATACATCAAAATCCCTTCTCAAATCTTATAATAAATCTACGATTTATAACTCAAAATATAATAAAATAGTCACACGTTCACATAGCTTTAACATAGTGTGCAGTGAATTTCATAATAATCAAGACTCATTTGTAAATCAACTTTAAGTCATGAAATTTACGTAAAAGGGGACTTAGGTATCATGGTGAAAGAAATCCATGAAAGAAACCCACATACCTTAGCTTAGAGATGAACTTGGTGAAGATTGGAGATGGAGACTTGAAGCTTGAAGAAGAAACTTGAAGGAGAACCTTAACTTAGGATAAGGGTTTGGGACTTGAGTTTTGGGAGTGAAAATATGATTAAGTGTTTGAGTGAGTATTGGGAAATGTTTAGGGTAGTATGAGGGTGAAATATCATTAAATATAGGTAAGAACACGTATGGGAGCTTTTAGGCCCAAGACTTAAAGTCTTGGACCGAATCTGAAAAACAGTGTCCTAAAATACAAGTGGCGCGTCATGAGGTGGATGCGAAAAACCCTTTGGAAATTGCACTTTGGAATTTTATAAATACTAAATCTTTAATCTTAAATCATGGTTAGACTCTTTTCCCCCTAATTTGGACCCCCTGAACAAGAATCCGAAGTCGGATTTTTGAAATAATGAACGACCTTTGAGATATATGAAAAATTAAAATTCTGGGCATTCTGAGGCACGTTTGTGGGCACTTTTTTGGGTTCGTTACAATATCTCACCCTTGTGAACATTCGTCCATAAATGTAAAAGAGATGTACAAGGGAAGAGTGATCATCAAAAAATAAACACCAATAATAATGAAACATAATATGTAAAACACCATTTTCAAATGCCCAACATAAGTGTAAAATTATCATAAGTTTACCAACTTAAACATGAATGCATATGAATGACTTAGGGGCTGAAATATGAGACTTGAAATCACATAGGGGACTTAGAATTAATACCTTAGGCTTGAGTGGAGTGGAAAAGATAAGGATACCACTTTTGCATGTCCGTCTCGGCCTTCCATGTAGCATTTTCAACTTGTTGGTTCCTCCAAAATACCTTAACGGATGTCACCTCTTTGTTCCTCAATATCTTTACTTGCCTGTCAAAGATCTAAATCAGAACCTTCTCATAAGTCAAGTTATCCTCAACAACACCCATAACATCAAGAGGCACAATGACATTATGATCACCAACACATTTTCTCAACATAGAGAAATGAAATACCAAATGAACAAAATTCATTTCTCTAGGCAACTTCAACCCATAAGCTACCTTGCCAACCCTCTCAATCACCTCATAAGGACCAACATACCTTAGAATCAACTTTCACTTTTTACCAAAACAGACCATATATTTCATTGGAGAAACCTTCAAATAAACCCAATCACCCACTTGGAATTCTAGGTCTTTTCTTCTTACATCAGCATATGATTTTTGACGACTTTGGGTTGTCCTCAACCTTTCCATAATCATTTTAACCTTCTCAAGAGCCTACATAACCAGATCTAGTCCTAATAAGGCCACATGTACAACCTCAAACCAACCCACTAGAGATCTATGACATCTCCCATGAAGAGCCTCAAATGGAGCCATACCGATGCTAGAGTGATAGTTATTGTAGTATAAGAATTCAATCAAAGGAAGATGTCATCCCAACTACCCCTTTACTCTAATACACAATCCATTGGCATATTCTCAATGGTTTGAATGGTTCTCTCAGCTTCGCCATCCATTTGAGAGTGGAAGGACTTACTAAGATGAACTTTGGTAACAAGACACCTTTGAAAACACTTCCAAAAGTGTGAAGTGAATTCTGCACCACGATCCGATATGATGGATAAAGCAACCCCATGCAACCTGATTAACTCATGGATGTACAACCTGGCATAATTTTCAGTCCTATATGTGGTCTTAACTGGTAGAGAGTGAGCCGATTTCGTCATCCTATCAACCACCACCCAAATGGAATCAAAACCTTTTCTAGTCTTGGGCAATCCAACCACAAAATCCATATTAAATACCTCCTACTTTTAAGTGGGAATCTCTATGTCTTGAGTTAGGCCACCTGACCTTTGATGTTCCGCTTTAACTTGTTGACAACTATGGCAACCGAAAATGAATTTGACAATGTCCCTCTTCATGCATCCCCACCAATACACATCCCTTAAGTCTCTATACTTTTTTGTGGAACCGGAATGAATAGAATAAGACGAATTATGGGCATCATCAAGGTTCTTTTCCCTCAAACCATCAACACAAGGCATACAAAACCTACCTTGGTACCTAAGGGCACCATCTCCCCCTTGGGAGAAAACTTCTACTTTGACTTCCTTCACCAAGGCCTTCAATTCAAGCAAGGAGATGTCAAGATCTTGTTTTACTATCACCTCATTAACTAATGAAGACTTAGACCCATTAACAACAACCACACCATTATCTTCACCAACTTCTTCCAACCTAACTCCCAGTCTAGCCAATCTATACACCTCCCAATCTATGTGCTAGTATTTGTATCATACAGAGGGCAAACAATTCAATTAACATATACTTATCATAAAGAGGGATTTGTTCAGATAATTTATTGACCAATGGTAAATTTGGAAATCAGCAATTAGTGACTTCTTGTTTTGTTTTTGGATATTTGAAAAACACTTATTTAAAACCAAATTTAAAAGGAAAAAAGAATCACTCATAGTAAAATGGAAGGGTTATAGTTTTGAAATACAGTTCTTTTATATTCTATTTTAATTTGTTTCACTCAATAATTTATGTGTTGTATTGTACTGTATTGTATTATTAGTTTAAACATAATATTTATTTTATTTGCTACTTAAATTTTATTATATCGTATCATTTAAATCTATTATTCAGTAACGATGAAAAATGTTGTTTTGTGTGACGACCTTTTAGTGTGATCACATCGTTGCCTTAATATTTTCTTCCCATTTCATTTTTTACTTATTATTTAATAATTTTATTTTATTCTTTACATTACTTTTTAATAGTAGCTTCACCCGGATTGTATCCTACTTTTCTTGTGGATTTATCATTCACATTATTGATGTGTGACATTATATAACGACGAAGAATGATACAATTTATCAAATATTATATTTATTAAAATAATATATTGAAAGTTTAATATAATATAAAATAATATAATATGATATATTTGTAGACATCAAAATTTTGTAGACTCTACACGATGAGTCTTATTTCAGTCAGAGTTTCTTGGAGGCTATTCAACCATAAACCCCAATTCATGTGTATATAAAGGGTATTATATTCCCTTGAAAAGGCATCTCAAATATCCATAGGGAGGTCAAAATATGATCACGTAAGGAGGTCAAAGTCATCCTACGTTCGAGAAATACGCCACTAATGGCCCTCGAATCATGGAGAAATCTTAGGAGAGAAGAACCAAGGGAGTAATAGATTTGTACCCACGTGCTTATTTTCTTCATATTTTATTTGTTATTGCAATTTATTTTCTATCACTTTTAAAATTTGTTGTAAACAAACTGGCACGCTCAGTGGAACCAAATCTGTCTTTCATCTTTTCTCTCATAAATCAAATCTGCAAATATGAAGCCAACAACGGTGGAAAAATGAGTTCTTCAAGCCCTATCTTTGAGTTTCATCAAGTCTACACTCCGACAAGTCTTGAAGCATGGAGCATTTGTAGACATCGAAATTTTGTAGGACTCTACAAGATGAATCCTATTTCAGTTAGAGTTTCTTGGAGCCTACTCATCTTTAAACCCCAATTATATAAAGGGTATTATATTCCCTTGAAAAGGCATCTCAAATATCCGTAGGAAGATCGAAATATGATGCTACGTTCAAGAAATACATCACTAACAACCCTCGAATCATGGAGAAACCTTATGAGAGAAGAATCATGGGAGTAACAGATTTATACCCACATACTTATTAATAAAATCTGTTTCTTCGTATTTTATTTGTTATTACAATTTATTTTCTGTTACTTTAAAAATATATTGTATTGTAAACAATATTATCAAACAATATTATGAAAATTATCCAATAAGAGTATTGTTATTTCTCAATCAATTCACCTTTTTATCATGCAGTCTCCGGCTTATATGGTGGGGGGAGGGGGCAAACCTTTTAGACATAAAATTATATTATTTATAATATAATTAAAATTATTTTTATGTATGTATATAGTAAATGTCAAACTCCTTCCATTAGTTCATATATTTGCTTTTTCATATTTCAAAACTTCATAAAAAAAAAAGGAATTTGACTTCGTCACCGATTACATTAATTATAGCACATGACAATTCGGTCAAAATAATTACCAAAAAGATAATCAATCATTGTATAGATATGTATAGTCAGTGTATATTTCTTGTATAGTCAAGTTACATTAAGTTTTACAGTGTATCATAATGATAGCTCATGGATAAGTAATCTATATTGTATAGTCAATGTATACTTTCTATAACTTTTGACTAACTATATTGTATAGTCATGCATATTGTTATATTGTATGATCATGTATATTTTTTATAATTTTAATACTTTTTCTATAAATAAAATATAACTATATTATAAATTAATTAGTATATTATATACGTTTGAAATTATCCCACGTAAGAAATCATTGAACGTACAGGATGGACTTTTTTATCGTGCTTTACACTTCTTCTCTAGATCGAAGACTAGAAGATCACGTTACACTATTTCAAAAAGAGAAAAAAAAAAAGAGTCAACCATTCTAGATTTAAAATGACTTTTAGTTCATCTATTGTTGCTTTCATTCTTAATTGTCATAGAATTCTTCAAGAAAATAACTAAAATGGTCTTTGATGGTTGGGTAATGCTTTATTTGATCCTTAATATATTTCACTTGGTTGAAATGGTCCTTGATGTTTAACAAGGTGTTTATTGTAGTCTTTTGTCTTAAACCTAACAGATTTATAAAAAGAAAGTACTAAATTTGGACCCTACGTGACTAACAAAATCCACCAATATTGTCTTGTTTGTTAGTTCCAAAGAAAGAACTCCATAAAATCTAACACCATTTTTTCTATTTTGTCCAACAAAATTTACAATTTTCTCGTTTCTAAAATATTATTCCACTACCTAATAAAAATTATGCTTTAAGCAAGACAAAATAGTAAATTTGATTTTTTTTAAAAAGTAGAGACAATGATGTTAAATTTCATGAATTTTTTTTTTTTGAACTAGCAAAGAACACAACAATAATAGATTTTGTAAGCCCATGAGGTCTACAACTAAATTCTTCACTTTTGAGGAGATAAAATTTGTTAGCTTTAATGTAGAAGACTAAAATGACTACCTTTTGTTATAGATTAAGGACCATTTTAATCAAGTGAAATATATTAAGAATCAAAATGAACACATTTGTCATACATTAAAAACCATTTCAATCAAGTGAAATATATTCAGGATCAAAATAAAACATTACTCGTACGCTAAGGCCGGTCATTTTCTCCAGATTTCTTACAAACTCAACATATATAAATGTGTAATAAGTTGTGTTTCCCAAAGTGTGAAAAAACAAATGACATCAATTAAGGTTTACTTGCTCTTGCTATCTCTTATGGTAATCAATTTTTCATTCCAAGAGGAGTCAAGATTTGGGCTTGCATATTTTGTACGACAACAACTTAGTAAGTTTTCCTCATTATCAGTGAAGTACTTGAAGATGTTTGAGACTCTTGGAATGGTTTGCAAGTGTTGTGATGGTACAAATTTTGAACAAGGAATAAATCAAGATTTGTGTAGTGCTAATTGGGAGGGTTCTTGCTCTAATATTCAATGCTTTCCATGGAAATCTCATTGATTCCTTCCCAATCTTCTACAAACATTTCTTCTCTTGTGATTTTTGCGATGGCAATAATTTTGTTTAGAATAAAATATCGTATGGCAACAAATACATTATTTGAAATAAAATATTATAGCTAAATAAATACTTTTGCTTCAAGGTATAAAATATTATGGCAATAGTTAAAAAGAATAGCCATATTGTTATAATAAAATTCTGTAACTAACTCTTAGTTTTTGCCATGAATTTAAATTTATTATAGTGATAACAATCTTTTAATTGCAGTAAATTATTAGTTAAAAAAATTATCTCACCGTCTCAATTTATGTGACTTTTTTTATTTTTGAGATTCAAACTAGTCTATCTTTGATCGTAAATTTTTGTTTATCTTTTTAATATTTTTGAATTGTCAATTATTATGACTTATAGTTTTTTTTAAACATAGTTTGTAAACATACAAATTTCATTTGAAAATATTTGAAGAGGTCATACGTAAATTCCTGATCAAACTTAAATTACTTGACTCAAAAAATGAATAGTGCCACATAATGTCACGCCCCGGGAAGGTATCCTAGACGCAACTGGCACTCGGAGGCTATCGCTAGCCCCCAAGCGAACCACCTAGTCTCATTGCATTCGTTCAATCGATTCATATGCGGAAGATATAAAGAGAATAATAGACTGTCAGTGGGCTATCACAATAACTATCATATAAAGTACGAAAGAAGTATCTCAATAGAAAGGAAATTGGAAATAATCAATCCCGACATCAACAATCAACTGTCTATGTCTATGAAGCCTCTATAGCTATTCTCTAAGAAGGTACCATGACAGACTACCACAGTCTAATGAAATAATCAAGAGTATATGAAAAGAGAAATATGTCCCCCGAAAGCAAGGGAGGACTCACCAAGTCTCTGTCTAGAAATCTGCGAACCTCAACGATTAGCTTGTTGAAGTCCTCTGTATACAGAATCTCATTATAAGGGACGTTAGTACGTGGAATGTATTGTATGTAAAACGGGCTAAAGTAAATGGAACAATTCAACAATCATTCATCAATCGCTCATCCTCACCTCAGAGTAAAGGACAGGACTATATCACCTCACTATCCATCAAACATCAAACAATCACATCATATCGGAGTTCTATCATCATGAAACCTATCTGGGAGTTTTTATAACTGACAATCACTACCTATGAGCCGGTAATGATACAACGAATAGATATCATTGCCACATCTATCCAGTATCTTGCTGGGTAAATTACGAGTCTGTCAGTGGATCCGAAATTCTGTCAAGTCCTCTTTTGGGATAAAGAAAACATCCATTTTCACGGTCCAATCCTCTCCTAGGCTGGCTACATAGTTAATGAGTACGAGTGGGACTCACTCTTATCCATTTCGGTGCTAATACTCCTCTCAGGACTCAATATGCTCATAAGTCTATCAAGGTCAGACTGTTACACAGTCAAACCCCCCTCTCAAACAGGTCCTCATTCATCTATTATTCTATCAGCTCAAGAAAGGAATTCTTCCCCTCGCCTCTATCAAAAACTCAGTTAAATCCCAAGAATATCAATTTACATCTATTTCAGCCGTCACAGCACTCATCCCAAGACTCAGACTTCATCAATCACATTCAAACAATCAAGGCTCAAGACATTACCTCTAAGTTCATTATTTAAGCTTTTAACAGATAATTCACACAGGAAATATGTATAATCACATAATAATATGCGTAAACAGTTTCATTAATTCTTGATGGTCATCAATTTAACATAAAATAATAACTTCAAGAAAATAATCAATAAACTAAATACAAGACCTATCAGTTAACTTTCTACATCTTAGTCTATAAACGGAGGCACATGGAAGAACAATTTCATGTTCTAGGCAGCCTTTACATACCTGGGATGATGAATTTGCTATCCGTCAACAAGAAACGAACTCAAGCTTGGAATTCCTCAACCCTTTTTTCTTCTTCTTCTCTCAGAAATTATGTTTTGCCTTAGAAAAATATGGGTTTTAAAACCCTTTCGTACGAAATAATCCTTAAAAACATGTTTTGGGACTTAAAAATAGATTGTGAATGGCCAAAATTCCCTTCTCGAATTTTAAAAGAAAAAGTTTAAAACTGGTGTACAGGTCCGCGATGCGCCGGGGGAGCGGACCAGTACATGTTTGCTATTTTTTAGAACTTTCAATTCTCGTCAAAAAATTGAAGAAAAACTTAAGTGCTGGTGTGTGTCCTATCCGCATCGCACCAAGGATGCGGACAGACACTGTTTGGATAAAAATTAGCAAAATTTTAATTTCACTATAGTTGTTTTTAAATCGGGTCGAGACCATTTTCTGATTCAATTTTCTTCTTTGATCGCAAATTCAATCTCGAATTTTTCATCAGAGCTTTGAAAGATGCGTTGTGCGCATAATTATATTTTAGGAGCATTTGGATAATTTCACAGGGTGTTACATCATCTTCCCCTTGGGATCATTCATCCTTGAATGATGAGTAAGAATAGAATAAAAGCACAAATGACTTCAAAACTCATCTTATACATCACTCCGGAACATTCGAATTCTCAACTATCCATCACCGGTCTATCTTTGTATAAGACTCGAGAATAACATTAGATAATCGCATCAACTCAATAAAAGGAGACATTCAATAGCATTAAGGATAAGGATGTTTACCTTCGACATTGTCATCATTAGGCACGAATAGGTGCCTGAGTTTCATCGTTTCCTCAGCTTCCCATGTAGGTTCCTCAACAAATTGATTCCTCCATAGGACTTTAACGGAGGCTATCTCTTTGTTCCTTAACCTACGAACTTGTCGATCAAGGATCTGGACTGGAATTTCTTCGTAGGATAGACTATCCTTCACTCTTGTACTCTCCACAGGAACTGCTATGGTAGGATCTCCCAAACACTTCTTCAAAATTGACACATGGAACATCGGGTGAACTCCATCTAGCTCGGAAGGTAAGTCTAGCTTATAAGCAACCTTCTCAATCCATCTTATAATCTAGTATGGTCTGATATAATAGGGACTCAACTTTTCTTTCTTTCCAAATCTCATGACACCCTTCATGGGTAACACTTTCAAGTACACCCAATCATCCACCTCAAATTCCAAATCTCTTCTTCTCACATCCGTATATGACTTTTGATGACTCCAGGCTATCTTCAATCTTTCTCTGATGACTTTCACCTTCTTCATAGACTGGTGCACGAGATCAGGTCCAATCAACTCAGCTTAATCGACCTTGAACCAGCAAATAGGTGATCTACATCACCTCCCGTATAATGCCTCATAAGGGGCCATCTGAATGCTGGCATGGTAGCTATTATTGTATGCAAACTCAATCAATAGTAGATGATCATCCTAATTTCCTTTGAAGTCGATGACACATGCTCTCAGCATATCCTCCGAACTCTGGATGGTGCGCTCTGCCTTTCCATCCATTTGAGGGTGAAAAGTTATGCTCAGATGTACTTTCGTGCCCAATCCTTTCTAAAAGGATCTCCAGAATTGAGAAGTGAATTGAGATCCTCTGTCCGAGATGATGGAAAAGGGAACCCCATGCAACCTCACAATTTCACGGATATACAGTCTAGCATACTCCTCATCAGTGTAAGTTGTCTTGATTGCCAAGAAGTGGGTTGATATCGTCATCATGTCAATGATCACCCATATTGAATCATGCTACTTTCGGGATCGGGTAAGCCCGTGATGAAATCCATATTGATAGTCTCCCACTTCTATTCCAGAATTTCAAAATTCTAAGCTGACCCACATGGTTTTTGATGTTCAACCTTAACCTATTGGCAATTTGGACACTTTCAGACAAACTCAGTAATGTCTTTCTTCATCCCATTCCACTAATAGACTTCCCTCAAGTCGTGGTACATATTAGTGAAACCAGGATGGATGGAATATCTCGTGCTATGAGCTTCGGCCACGATTCTATCTCGAACATTATCAACATCGAGCATACATAATATTCCATGATATCTCAATACCCCATATCCCTTTTTGGAGAAAACCATCACCTTCTGCTTGTGAACCATCTCTTTCAATTAGAGTAAGATAGGGTCTTGGTCTTGTTTTCCTTTCACTTCTGACACTAAAGATGAAACGGAACCATTCTGATCATTGACCCTGCCTCCTATTCTCCTCTATGCACCTCTTTGGCTAATTATCTCTTCCTTTCCTCCACATGGGTAGTGCTACCAATGAACATCCTTCTAAGAGAATCAACAACAATGTTAGTCTTACCTATGTGGCAGAGAATGCTCATATCATAATCCTTGAGCAACTCCAGCTACCTCCTCTGCCGCAGGTTGAGCTCTTTCTGACTGAACACGTACTGCAAACTTTTGTGGTCAGTGAACACATCCACATGCACTCTATACAAATAGTGACACCGGATCTTAAGTGTGAATACCACTATTTCCAACTCTAGATCATGAGTCGGATAATTCTTCTCATGGATCTTAAGTTGTCTGTAGGCATAAGCTCTCTGCATAAGCACACAACCCAATCCAACTCTGGATGCATCACAGTATATCACGAAGTCACCCGTCCCTTCTGGAAAGGTCAACAATGGTGTCAATCTAGTCTTCAACTCTTGAAAACTCTTTCCACACGCCTCAGACCATTGAAACTTGGCCTTTTTCTGAATCATCTTTGTCAATGGGGCTGATAGAGAAGAAACTTTCAACAAATCTATGATCTGCTAAACCCAAGAAGCATTTTATTTATGTTAGAGAAGTTGGTCTTGGCCAATTCTTCACCGCATCAATTTTATGAGTATCCACCCGAATACCATCTGCCAAAACATGTCCTAGGAAAGCCATTGACTTGAGCCAAAACTCACACTTAGAGAATTTCGCATACAACTCATGATCTTTGAGTGTTTGCAAAACTACTCTAAGGTGATTCGCATACTCCTCCTTATCCCTCGAATATACCAGAATGTCATCGATAAACACAATCACGAACATATCAAGATACATCCTGAATACCCTGTTCATCAGATCCATGAAAGCTCCAGGTGCATTTGTCAATCCGAAGGACATGACCAAGAACTCAAAATGGCCATACCTTATCCTAAAGGTTGTCTTTGGGATGTGACTTTCCCTTACCTTTAATTGGTGATAACCCGATCTGAGGTCTATTTTTGAGAAAGAAGTAGCATCCTGAAGTTGGTCAAATAGATCATCTATTCTGGAAAGAGGATACTTATTCTTTATGGTGACCTTGTTCAATTGTTGGTGGTTTATACACATTCTCAAAGACCCATCTTTCTTACGCACGAATAAGACAGGAGCACCCCAAGGTGAGAGACTAGGCCTTATGAAACCTTCTCTAACAAGTCTTTCAATTACTCTTTCAATTCTTTCAACTCTGCGAGGGTCATTCTATAGGGTGGAATAGAAATGGGTTTGGTCTCGGGAAGAACATCAATCCCAAAGTCAATCTCCCTATTAGGAGGGACTCAAAAATATCATTACGGAACACCTCAGGAAACCCATTTACGATTGGGACTGACTCAAAAGTAGCAGATTCAACATCATCAGACTTAACTCTCTCACAAGGTGGTAAATGCAACCTTTGGAGATCAACTTTCTAGCTCTAAGATAAGATATGGAGTTTCCCTTAGGGGAAACAGAACTCCCTTTCCACTCTAAGATAGGCTCATTAGGAAATTGGAACTAAACAATTCGGGTTCTATAGTCAACAGAAGCATAACAAGCATGAAGTCAATCCATGCCCATTATTACATCAAAATCAACCATCTCCAGCTCTATCAAATCAACTAAGGTTTCTCTATGATAAACAGAAACTACACAATCTTTGTAAACCCTCTCATCTAGGATAGACTCACCAGTAGGAGTAGAAACAGAAAAAGGTTCACGCAAACACTCTGGAAGAACCCCAAACTTACTAGTCACATAAGAGGTCACAAAAGACAAAGACAAGGTGGCCCCCGTATCAATCAATAAATTGCAATCAAGGGAAAAGGCTAGGACCATACCCGTGACAACGTCTGGTGCAGCCTCCTGAACTTGTCGATTACCCATAACATAAAGGCAGTTTATCCTGCCACCTGTACCAGTAGTCCCACCTCTCTGTTGCTTACCCATTGAGGGTACTGTGCAAGACTGAGCTCTACTACTCCCCTCACCTCTCCTCCTCTTTGGACACTCAAAGCTGAAGTGACCAGCCTGACCACATGTATAGCACACATCCTTGCCAACCGGACCCTCACCCAAATGAAGCTTACCATACTTGCTGCAACGTTGCTTTCCTCTTGTACCTTGGGTCACACTGGCCTGAGATTGAGCATCCGGGGTCTTGAAATTCTGATGACCATGAGATTTCTGATCATACCTGTTTGGTTGCACGGGCGCACTCACAGCAGATGGTGCAGGATGTGATGATCTCTTCTGAAAATAGGACTTGTCACCCGTAGTCTGCCTCTGCGGGCTAGGCTTATGTCTCGCTGACTTCGCCCTTCTACTCATCTACTATTCTTTATCTTTTTTCTTATCCTCCTCTGTCTACTTGGCATACACCATAAGTCTGGAGATTTCCATGCTAGGAATTAACAAAGCAGTCTTACACTCCTTCTGCATATGTCTGGCCAAGCCAGACACAAACCTCCTCATTCTTGTCCACATGTCTTTCACCATATATGAAGCATACCTTGATAGTTTAACAAACTTAAGTCCGTACTCCTTCACAGTCATCCCTTCCTATTTCAGATTCATGAACTCTCCATCTTCGCCTCCCTCAACTCTTGATGAAAGAAGTGATCAAGGAAGGCGGTCTTGAACTAATTCCAATCTGCAGGCTTAGCATCTTCACCTCTAATGTCCTCCCATTGGTTGTACCAAGCATTTCCAACACCTTCAGCTAGTAGGAGATAAGTTCAACCCCTTCAACCCTACTGGCATACATGGCCCTCAAAATCTTGTACATCTTGTTGATGAAGTTCTGTGGATCCTCCTAAACTTTTTCCCCTGTATACATAGGCAGATTCATTCTTAAGAAATCTCTGAGTTGGGTTGCATCTGAGGCTCCTATGAGCTAGAATTAGGAGCTTGAGAGCCTTAGCTATTTCCCTGGGAGGCCATCAGATGAGTCGGCATGGCGATAGCTTCCCTAAATTCTGCCCTCAGTAGTGGGAGCTGGCTGCGACTGAGCAGGGGGCGCCTGTGGGACCTCAGCAGTCCTCGCGGGGCATCTCCTTCTCCTAGCCTCAGTCTGGACTAGAGCCTCCGATTAGATGTTCTCAGCAACCGGGGCTGGGGCATCTCTCTGTGCGACTGTTCTCTTGGGCAACATTTTCTGTAACCGTAAAATGCACGAGTTAAGATGGGATTTTCACAAAGTTAAAATCTATCGTATGAACTCAGATCATAGACGAAGGGTAACACTTCCTAATGTCTTATACCATCCTGCTTATGAAGTGCGGTGCACAACACACCCATAAACAAGACCCTACTAGACACGCCTGCGCAGACTTCCTAGGACACTTAAACTCAGTGCTCTGATACCAAGTTTGTCACGCTCCGAGAGGGTACCCTGGGCGTAACTGACACTTAAAGACTATCACTAGTCCCCAAGCAGACCACCTAGTCTCATTGCATTCGTTCAATCCATTCATATGCGGAATATTAAATAGGATAATAACTATCGGTGGGCTATCACAAATTATAGACTAAGATGTAGAAAGTTAACCGGTAGGTCTTGTATATAATTGATAGGCCTGATAGGTCTTGTATTTAAGTTTCTTGAATATTTTCTTGAAGTTAACTGATAGCTCTTGGATTTCCTATCGGAGCTTTGGAAGATCATTATGCGCAAGATTATGTTTTAAGGGTATTTCGATATTTTCACGTGGTGTTACAGAATTTCAAAAGTGATGTCATGCCCCGGGAGGGTACCCTAGGCGTAACTGGCACTCGAAGACTATTGCTAGTCCCCTAGCAAACCATCTAGTCCCATTACACTCGTTCAATCAGTAAATTAGCAGAAGACATTGCAAAATAATAACCTTAGCCATCAGTGGGCAATAAGACTTCTCAACTATATATATCAAAGAAGCAGGATAAATGAAAAAACTCAGTTTAAAACAGAACCGGGGGGTGGGGGGGAAAGGACCCCAATCATCATCTATGATCTCTTTTGTTTATGAAGCCTCTATAACTACTATCTAAGAAAGTATCATCATAGTTCATGGCTACCATAATCAAATGAAATAACTCAACATAAATAAAGAAAGAATCATCCTCCGAATGCAGGGGAGGACTCACCACTCTCTGGAATCAAATAGCTCTGAACCTCAATGATTTGCCTGCTGAAGTCCTTGTCTACTAAATTTGCATCATAAAACAATGCAGTGCCAAGGGGTATTAGTACAGGAATATACTATATGTAAAACGGGCTAATGTAAATAATATAGGCAAGATAGTATGATATGACATCAACTCATCGTTTACTCAATCTCAACTAAGGATAAGGAATAGGATACTATCACATCACTATCAGTCAAGACTTATATTATCACATCAACATCAAAGTACTAATAACATAGGACCTATCTGGGAGTTTCTGGACTTATACCCATTATCTATGAGTCGATGATAGTATAACGAAGTGATGTCATTGTGGCATCCTTCTAGTACCTTGTCGGAGTAAAAAGGTGTACATCTGTGGGTTTATAATAACGTCAAGTCCTCTTTTGAGACTACGAAAACATCTGTTGCTCACAGTCTAATCATCTTCTACGTTGGCCACATAGTTAATAAGTGCAAGTGAGACTCACTCTTACTCATTTTCGATGCTTGATACTCCTCTCAGCACTCAACATGCTCATAAACATCAACATCAAGGTTTCTCATCATTTATTCCCTTTTGGACAAGGGCATCAACTCATCTCATCATCTCTCAACTCGAGAAAATTATGAACATTCTTTAGAACTCAAGTGTAACCTCGTAAAGACTCTAAGGGTCTCAACCTCTATCAATTCTAGCAACATTATCATCAGTACTCACTCAAATCAAGACCCGGACCATAACAATCAAGCACAATTACATTCTCAAGGCTCTAGACATCAACCCCTAGGTTCATTCATGGCATCTTTGGCAGTGAAACATGTAGACTTTATACAATAGTCAAAGTAAAGCATTTAAACAAGTAGTATGAATTATGATGATCATCAATTTCAGAAAATATAAGTAAAGTAAAAATGGTTTTCAAGATACATTTAAGATTTTTGTACAACAAGACCCATCATTTTCAATTATTCAACCTAATTCAATCATGGGAGCACATGGGAGAACAATCTCATGCTTTTAGTTTAGCCTTACATACCTGGGATGAAGATTGTACTAATCTTCAACAAGAATTTGACCTGAACTTTAGAAATCCTCAATCCCCTTCTTGCTATCTCTCTCAGAAATTTTCACATACTTAAAACTAGGAGAATATGGGTTTTTGAAACCGTTAGTACGAATTAAAGGAATTAAAACACGTTTTGGGGTATTAAAATAGTTAGGAATACCCAAAATATCCTTTCTAAAATTAAAAGAAAACTCGTCACCAAAATTGCACTGGTCAGCGTCGCGGGTCCATCGCGCACCAGTATATTTTTGGGAATTTCAACTATCGTCGAAAATGAAGAAAAAAAACATAAGTATGGGTCAGCGATGGGTCCACGCCGTGGCCCTGTCGCACCCTCACTGTTTTCAATTAAATTTGCAAAAAGTATTTCTCGACCCAGTTGCTCTAAAATCAATTCGACGTAATTTTTCTACTCGATTTTTTATGTTGATTATAAATCCGGTCTCGGATTTCCCATCGGAGCTTTGGAAGACGTATTATACGTATGGTTACGTTCTAGGGACATTCTGGTAAATTTTATGAGGTGTTACAAGTGAGATCTACCTCATGCACACATATTGTTGTTTCTTCATAATAAAATGTCCAAATGTAATAGACATTGATGAAATCATTTTAGTAAAGATATCCGATGAATTGAATGATCCTTATTACCACCATGTAGTGGAAAAATGTATGATGCATGGACAACGTGATTATGTCAAGAAAACATCTCCTTGCATGCAAAATGGTATATGTACAAAACATTTTCCCAAATGCTTTGTATCAAATACCACAATCATTGAAGATAGTTATCCAAAGTATAAAAGGAGAGATAATGGTAGAACTATTGAAAGAGAAGGTATACATTTGGATAACAGATATGTGGTTCCACATAATAGATATTTATTGTTGAAATATGGTGCACATATTAATGTGGAATGGTGCAATCAATATAGATCAATAAAGTACTTATTTAAGTATGTTAGTAAGGTAAATGATCATGTAACTGCTGTTTTTTCAAAAAGTGTGCATGAGGAAAATTCATCAATGTTGATGAAATCAATATGTATTATGATTATCGATATATATCACCATGTGAAGCAGCTTGGAGAATTTTTGGGTTTCCAATTCACCACAGAGAACCTGTAGTAGAAAGGCTTTCATTTCATTTATCAAATGAACAATCGATTATTTTCTCTAATGATTATCCTATTGATTTTGTTGCCACCAGACCGAGCATAAGAGAATCACAATTTTTAAGTTGGTTTAAGGCACATAAGATGTATGAAGATGCCAGAGAATTAACTTATGCATAATGTCCTCTTAAATTTGTATGGAATAAAAAGTTGAAAGAGTGAAAAAAAAGAAAAAAAATGCATTTTCTATTGGGCGAATATTATTTGTGCCACCTGGAAGTGGAGAACAATACTACCTCAGAATGTTGTTTGAATATAATTAGAGGTCCCAAGTGTTATAAAGATCTTCGAACAATAAATAATCATCTTCATCCAACATTTAGAGTGTTGGGAGGAGAATATTTGAGAGGAGGAGAAAATTAAATAGATTTTGGAGGAGAAGAGATTTTTATTACTCAAAATGTTTTCTTATTTTTGCTTGATACAAAATGAGAGAATGACACCCCTATTTATAGTAGTATCACTACACATTCAATGACTAGGATTTATTTAATCTAATG
>JAABOM020002524.1:0-20600 GCA_011800125.2 Solanum clarkiae
ATAATAATAATAATAATAATAATAATAATAATAATAATAATAATAATAATAATAACAATAATGTACGTAATATACTATGATATTACTAAAATTTTATGCCTTAATAAAAATCTGTTATTTGTTATTGTAATTAGTTTAAAATTTCATCAACTAAGATTTAAATTTTAATTTTTCTGTAATTAATACTTCGACAAATATAAGTCTTCTAAAAGAAAAATTATTAATTTTGTCTTAGATATTTTATTCTTTGAATTTATAGTAGATCTAAAAAATATATTTGTCATCAAAACTCTTTTTTACTCATATATAATTATTTAATAATTTAAACCCCCCCCCCCTCAAAAAAAAAAAGGAGAGAGAGAGAATAATTAGACAAAAAATATACACAGGTGAAAAACAATAAATTTAACATCTTTTAAAATTTAAGAAAAGTAACTAAATCTTTATTTTTTTTAATTTTTTTTATATAAAATAACAATTCATCTTGAGTTTAGGTCACACATAGAATTATCCCAACATTAATGATTATATTTGTATGTACCTGCTAAAATAAAATTCGTCCAAGTAAGATTGATCTATGATTTTCAAACACATCTAATATAGATGAACAATTTTACTTATGATCTAAAATTAAAAAATATATATATATGAACTAAAATAAAAATATTCACCTTAATTTCATTTGGTTCATTTTGAAAATGATTAGCTCTAAAAAGTGTTAAGCCCCTAATTTTTCCACACTTTATGATATCAAATCTGAACAAATCTATGGTATAAGAGATATATCAAAACAAGAAATTTGGATTTATAAATATATACCATGTATAGATTTAAGTGGTGAAATTTTTTTTATCAGTCACATTAGAATTTATATAAAAAAATCAAGCGATAAAAACTAAGAACAAATAAAGTAATGTTCGATCTCATAAAATTTTAACGAGTAATTAAAAGGAAATAAAAATTATAATCACATACAATAAACAATTATGATTTACCTACAATGTTAAGTTGTACGAGATCAAATTCTTCACTTACCAATTAATTCCAACACAAACCTATATGGAAAAAAATAACAAAAAATGTTAGATCAAATGTATCAAGAGAACCAAAATAAAGAAAATCAAAATAAGACAATGATATATATACATGAAAAACATATTTCTTGACTTCTTTACAGTTTTTATAAATATATAAATGTGACTATGCTATAAGATTGCAGGATGAATAATGAAAATAAAGAGAAAAAAAAATCTAAAGTATATGCAAGAAAAGAAAGAAAATAGAGAAAAAGGAGCACCTTCAATCTTGAGAGATGATGGGAAAATAGAAGCAGTCAAATGATATATAAAATAGTCCTCCTATAATTAATTTATACTAATCTAAAGAACTGAATTGCAGTTATCTTTTGGTCAAACTAATCTAAAGAATTGAATTAATGTTATCTTTTGGTCAAACTAATATAAAGAATTGAATTACTGTAATCCTTTAGTCAAACTTCTAAAATAATCACCCACAAATATAGTTTTTATTTTTTTTTTATATAAAAGCCAACCCATGGACAACCAAGGGCAGATTTGTAATTATGTTCATCATGTAAGAGTAAATGATTAATAGCCATATAAAATATCTATTGATTTGTTCACTCCAAATGTTATGCCCCGGGAGGGTACCATAGGCATAACTGGCACTCGGAGACTCTTGCTAGTCTCCAAGTGAACCACCTAGTCTCATCACGCTTGTTCAATCATTACATTAGCGAAAGACATTCAAGAAATCAAGTGAACTATCAGTGGGCTATAATTGTCAACTATGTCTCTCATATGGAATAAAACAGAATAACAATCTCAATAAGAAGGAAACAAGGGAAAAGAACCCAACATCATCTAACATCTGTCCATGTCTATAAAACCTCTATAACTACTGTCTAAAAAGGTACCAGGACGGGCCATGGCTATCACAGTCCAATAAAAGAACTCAAAGAAATGAAGGCAAGTAAAGATGTCCTTCGAAGGCAGGGGAGGACTCACCAAGTCTGAAATCAAGAACTCTGAACCTCAACGATTTACCTGCTGAAGTCCTTTGTCTACAAAATCTGCATGCGACAGTAAAAGGGCGTTAGTATGTGGAATGTACTGTATGTAAAATGGGCCAAAGTAAATAATATAGGCGAGACAGTATAAAATGACATCAGCTCATCACTCACTCAATCTCAACTCGGAGTAAGGAGCAAGACTCTATCACATCACTATCCATCAAGATATCACACTATCACATCAACCTCAGATTACTATCGATATGAAACCTATCTGGGAGTTTTGATCTTAGGCATATTTAGATGCCTAATTAGCCAATAATGCCCATAATAGAATGAATTGGGAGGACAAATTAATATAGTATATGCATTTGAGTGTCATCTTCTCTTGCTTTGTTGATGTAGGGCCAAGTGCGTCTGTTGGTTGTATTTATGTAGGATTTAGCTTTGATTGGGGAGTTCGGGGTTAAACTCGGATTCGATGAAATAACACAGCCCGGAACATGAAGGATAAAAATCAGTAGATGCAGCCAAAATACCATGATTTCACTAGCAGACCTGGGAGCAAAGTTGCAGAAGCTGAAAAAGATTAAAAAAAGCGCGAATCCCAAGGAAGTGCAAGGTCCACATTGCAAGCCTTCTAAAAAATGTGCGAAATTGTCCAGTCAGCAAATTTAAGTGGAAATCTAGAAAACAAGGGATTCGCGTCGCAGACCTGAGGACCCGATGCCGAAAAGTCAAAAAATAGGATTTTTATTATTTCTCTATCTTAGACTTTAGGGTTTTTTTACTTCAATTTTTACGCAAGAAACACTGTAGAAGCAACGGAGAACTATTTTTTCCACGAAGAATTTGGTTAATTAATTTTTATCTTTTGGTTTTTAATGTTTTCCACTTCGTTCATGATGTATTTCACAACCATGAGTGGCTAAGCCTCCATATTCTGGGGTTGGAGCTATAAACTATGTGTAGTTCTTAACTTTTGACATCTATGAATGGTTTTTTTTATTATTCCTATGTTATTTACATCTATACTTCATAGCTTGATCAACTAGGGAGTAAATTTGTTGTTCACTTTGGATTTGAGAGATGTTGGAGTGGATAAAATACAATTCACAGGGAGCTTGTTCAATACTAGGAGACTAGGTTGATTCGTGTAAGGGAAAACTGTGACAACTACCCTTACACATTGCTTGGTTCATATACGGAATGATAACTTTAATACATTTTTATTGGTCTGTCTATCCCCACTCAACGATGTAGTTAGATAGTTAATAACGGTAGGCCGGCAGAGGCGTGTAACCCTATTCAAGTAAATTAAACCCCATGAATCAATAATCAGGAAAGCAAACATAGATAGATACGGTTTAGACTAGACAGAGTCGTAAAGGTTACAACCTGAAATTGCACCTTTAATTGATATCTTGCGCGAAAGTCATCTTAATTAGTAGAAGTTATTTATTTTATAATTTATTTTCCCTAAAACAACAACTCTTTTTATTAAAGCACCATAAGTGTGATAACTAAGAGAGAGCACTAATTACAATTGAATCCCTTGGGTTCGACAACCCGACTCTTTGGTCAAGGCCACTGTATTACTTGTGAGACCACGTACACATGCATGTGCTAGGCAGTAACAAGTTTCTACAATCGACAACCGCCACCTATGAACTAGTGATGATATAACGAAGAGATGTCGTTGCCACATCTGCCCAGTACCTTGCCGACGTAAAGGAAGAATCTATCGGGGATCCCAAAAGAAGTCTATCAAGTCCTCTACGGGATAAAGGAAATATCCGCTTTCACGACTCAATCCTCTTCTAAGCTGACCATGTAGTTAATGAGCGTGAGCGGGACTCACTCTTTCCCATTTCGATGGTAATACTCCTCCTAGGACTCGATATACTCATAAGTCTATCAACATCAGGATGGTTATACAACAAACCTTCCTCAGTTAAGGACCTTATCTCATCTGATCTTCCATTAACTAAAGGACTAAAACTATCCTTTCTAACTCTATTTCAACCTCATTTAATCTCTAAGGATACTAATTTCATCAACTTCAGCCATCAATACATTCATCTCAGGACACAGACCACAAAAGTCAACACACTCAAACAGTCAAGGCTCTAGACATTACCCCTAGGTTCTTTCTTGAAGTCTTTAACAAGTAATTCATAAAGGGTAGATATATTCTCATACAATAATACATATAAACAGTAAATTCATAGCATGATGATCATCAATTTATGAAAATACGTAGAATTTAGATAAAATTTTCAATATAACATTTAAACATTGTAACACAAGACCCATTAACTATCAACTATTCACCCTAAACCAATCAAAAAGGGCATATGGGAGAACGATGTTCTGGGTAGCCTTTACATAACTGGGACGAAGATTTTACTATACTTCAACAAGAATTGAACTCAAACTTGGAAATCCTTGGGTTCTCGCTTGTTATCTCTCAGGAATTTACATTTTAAACTTGAAGATAATGGGTTTTTGAAACCTTTTGTATGAAATCAGGCTTAAAACTACATTTTTTGGGTATCAGAATGGGTTGGAAAATACCTAAAATACCCTTTTCAAATTTAAAAGAAACACTCGTCACCAAAATTACACTAGTCCACGACGCGGACCCATCGCGCATCAGCGTATTTTTGAAAATTTCAACCTCTGCCGAAAATAGAAGAAAAAAGACATAAGTGTGGGTACGCGAATGGTCCGTGTCGCGACTCTGTCGTGCACTAATACTGTTTTGTGCCAAAATTTCAAAAAATATTTTTCGACCCGATTGCTCTAAAATCGCGTCGAGACTATTTTTCCACTCAATTTTTCATGTTGATCGCATATTCAGTCTCATATATTCCATCGGGTCTTCGGAAGATGCTTTATGCATATGATACATTTTAGGGCGTTTCAATAATTTTACTAGGTGTTATATCATCTCCGCCTTAGGATTATTCATCCTCGAATGAAGCGTACAGGTAGGATGAAAGCACGAGCAACCTCAAAACTCATCTCATTCCTTACTCAGAAACTCTCGAACTCTTAGCTATCTATCACCTATCTATCTTTGTCTTAGACTCGGGAATAGAATTGGATTAATACATCAACTCAATGAAAGGATACATTCACTAGCATTAAGGATAAGGACCTTACCTTCAACGTCATCATCATTCGGAACGAATAGGTGCGGGTACTTGAGTTTCATCACTTCCTCAGCTTCCCACATAGCTTCTTCAATAAATTGATTCCTCCATAGCACTTGACAGAGGCTATCTCTTTGTTCCTCAGCTTACGAACCTATGGATCAAGGATTTGGACTGGAATATTATCATAGGATAGGATATCCTTCACTCCCCTACTCTCAATAGGAAATGCCAAAGCTGGATCTCCTAAACACTTCTTCAGCATTGAAACGTGAAACACCGGGTGAACTCCATCTAACTCAGAAGGCATATCTAGCTCATAAGTGACCTTTCCAATACTTCTCATAATGTGGTACGGTCTGATATAACGTGGACTCAATTTCCTCTTCTTACCAAACCTTATGACACCTTTTATGGGTGATACCTTCAAGTACACCAAATCACCCACCTCAAACTCTAAGTCACTTCTCCTCGCATCTGTATAAGACTTTCGGCGATTTTGTGTTGTCTTCAACCTTTCTCTGATGACTTTCACCTTCTCCATGGACTAGTAGACAAGTTCAAGTCCAATCAATTCAGCTTCATCAATTTTAGACCAGCCAATCGGTGATCTATATCTCCTTCCATATAATGCCTCACAATGGGCCATGTGAATGCTGGCATGGTTGTTGTTGTTTTACGCAAACTCAATCAGTGGTAGATCATCATCCCAATTCCCTTTGAAGTCGATGACACACGCTCTCAATATGTTCTACAAAGTCTGAATGTTGCACTCTGCCTGTCTATCCATCTGAGGGTGGAAGGTTGTGCTCAGATTCACTCATACCCAATCCTTTCTGAAAAGATCTACAAAATTGAGAGGTGAATTCAGCTCCTCTGTCCTAGATGATGGACAAGGGAACCCCATGTAATCTCACAATCTCACAAATGTACAGTCGTTCATACTCCTCAGCCATATTAGTTATCTTAACTGCCAAAAAGTAGGCTGACTTGGTTATTCTATCAACAATCACCCATATCGAATCATGCTGTTTTCGGTATCATGATAAGCCAGTAATGAAATCCATGTTGATCATCTCCAATGTCCACTCAGGAAATTTCAAAGTTCTGAGCCAATCCACACGGTCTCTGATGTTCAACCTTGACCTGTTGATAATTGGGACACTTAGAGATGAAATCAACAATGTGTCTCTTCATTCCATTCCATCAATAGACTTCTCTTAAGTCATTGTACATCTTGGTATGACCAGGATGGATAAAATATCTGGAGCTATGAGCTTCAGTCATGATCCTATCTCGAACACTATCAACATCAGGTACGCACAGTCTACCCTGGTATCTTAACACCTCATCTCCCCCTTTGGAGAAAACCATCATCTTATACTTGTGAACCGCTTCTTTCAATTGGAACAAGATAGGGTCTTGGTCTTGCTTTTCCTCCACTTCTGACACTAAGGATGAAGCAGACCCATTCTGAACGTTGATCCCACCTTCATTTGTTCTCCTCAAGTTGCACTCCCAATTGAGCCAGTCTATGCACTTCCTTAGCTAGTTCTCTCTTGCTTTCCTCTACATGGCTAGTGCTACCCATAGACATCCTGCTAAGAGAATCAACAACAATATTAGCCTTACCTGGGTGGTAAAGGATGCTCATATCATAATCCTTGAGCAACTACAACCATCTCCTCTGCCGCAGGTTGAGCTCCTTTTGAATGAATACATATTGCAGGCTCTTGTGGCCAGTGAACACATCTATATGCACTCCGTACAAATAGTAACGCCAGATCTTAAGTACGAATACCACTGCTGCCAACTCGAGATCATGAGTTATGTAATTATTCTCATGGATCTTAAGTTGTCTGGAAGCATAAGCGATCACCTTCCCTCTCCGCATCAACACACAACCCAGTCCAAATATAGATGCATCACAGTATATCACAAAGTCCCCTATCCCGTCTGGCAAGGCAAAATTGGTGTTGTATTCAATCTAGTCTTTAACTCTTGGAAACTCTTTTCACATTCTTTAGACCATTGAAACTTGGCCTTCTTCTGAGTCAGCTTAGTCAATGGTGCTGAAAAATAAGAGAAGCCCTCAACAAACCGTCGATAGTAGCCCGCCAAACCCAAGAAGCTTCTTTTTTCCATTGAAAAAGTTGATCTTGGCTAGTTCTTAACTGCTTCAGTCTTCTGGGTATCTACCTGAGTACCATCTCTGAAGCAACATGCCCTAGGAAGGCCATAGACTTAAGCCAAAACTCACACTTTGAGAAATTTTCATAACTCATGGTTCTTGAGCGTTTGTAAAACCACTCTAAGATGATTTGCATGCTCATCTTCATCCTTTGAATACACTAGAATATCATCAATAAACACAATCATGAACATATTAAGGTATGGTCTGAATACCCTGTTCATCAAATCCATGAAAGTCGCAAGTGCATTTGTTAACCTAAAGGACATGACCAAAAACTCAAAATGGCCATACCGTGTCCTAAAAGGTTGTCTTTAGAATATCACCTTCCCTTACCTTCAACTGATGGTAACCCGATCTAAGGTCTGTCTTAGAGAAATAAGTAGCAACCTGAAGTTGGTCAAATAGATCATCTATCTTGGGAAGAGGATACTTTTCTTTATTGTAACCTTGTTCAGTTTTCGGTAATCTATGTACATTCTAAGAGACTCATCTTTCTTACATACGAATAGGATAGGATCACCCCAAAGAGAGACACTAGGCCTTATGAAACCTTTCTTTAACAAGTCTTTCAATTGTTCTTTCAATTCTTTCAACTCTGCAGGGGTCATTCTATAAGGTAGAATTGGAAATGGGTTGGGTTTCAAGAAGAACATCAATTCCAAAGTCAATCTCCCTATCAGGAGGGACTCGAGGTAGATCATCAAGAAACTCATTCACAATCGGGACTGACTCAAGAGTAAAATATTCAACATCATCAGTTTTAAATTGCATGAGGTGGCAAATATAACCCTTAGAGATCAACTTTCTGGCTTTAAGATGAGAGATAAACTTACCCTTAGGTTAGAACTCCCTTTCCACTTTAAGACGGGTTCATTAGGAAATTGGAACCTAACGATTCTGGTTCTACAGTCAATTGAAGCATAATAGGCGTGAAGCCAATCCATGCCAAGTATCACATTAAAATCAACCATCTGCAATTCTACTAATTCAGCTAAGGTGTCTTTATGATAAATGGATATCACACAATCCCTGTAAACCCTATCAGCTAAGATAGACTCACCAATAGGAGTGGAAACATCAATAGGTTCTAACAAACACTCTGGAAGAATCCCAAACTTACTAGCCACATAGGGAGTCACAAAAGACAAAGTGGCACTTGGGTTAAGCAGTGCATAACAATCAAAAGTCAAGACCCGAAGCATACCTGTAACCACATTTGGTGCAGCCTCTTAATCCTGTCGATAACTCATAGCATAAAGACGATTTGTCCCGCCTCTTGTACTAGTAGTAGTGTACCTCTGATGATTGCCCGCTAGAGGTGCTGCGGAGGAATGTGACCTAATGCTCCCTTCCCCTCGCCTCCTCTTTGAACACTCATACTAGAAGTGATTAGTCTGTCCATATGAATAGCAAATATCCTTACCCACACGACATTTACCCAGATGAAGCTTACCACATTTGTCACAAGGTAGCTTTCCCCTTGCACCTTGAGTCATACTTGCCTGAGATTGGGTACCCTGAGCCTTGTAATTTTGGTAACCATGAGATTTCTGATCATACATGTTGGCTGAATGGGCGCACTCGCACTGGAAGTAGGACTTGTCACCCTTATTCTGCTTCTGCTGGCTAGGCTCATGTCCTGCTGATTTTACCTTTCTTTTCATATGCTTTTTGTATCTCATTTCTTATCCTCCTCAGTCTGTTGGGCATGCACCAAGATTCTAGAGATATCCATGTCGAGATCAACAAGGTTACCTTGCACTCCTTCTGCACATGTCTGTCCAGGCCAGATATAAACTTCTTCATCCTGGCCCTCATATCTTTTACCATCTCCAGAGCATACTTAGACATCTTAATAAACTTAAGGTTGTACTCCTTAGCCGTCATCCCTCCCTATTTCAATTTCACGAACTCATCCACCTTTCCCTCCCTTAGCTATTAAGGAAAGAAATAGTCAAGGAAGGCAGCTTCAAACTCCTCCCATTCAGCAGACTCTGCATTCTCACCCCTACTCTCCACCTATTGGTTGTACCACACATTAGCAATGTCTTTCAGCTGGTAGGAAGCAAGCACAACTCCCTCAACCTCATCAGCATGCATAGCTTTCAGGACCTTATACATTTCATCAATAAAATTCTACGGGTCCTCCTCCATCTTCGACCCTGTATACACTGGCGTGTTTATCCTCAAGAAGCCTCTGAGTTGGGTTGAGCTGAGGACTCTTGTGAGCTAGAGCTAGGAGCTTGAGGACCTCGACTATTACTGTGGGAGGCTACCAGCTGGGTTAGCATAGTGATGGCTCCCCTAAATTCTGGCTTAGTACTGGGAGCTGGCTGGAGCTGAGCAGGGGCTGCCTGTGGGACCTCAGTAGTCCTGGCAGGCCATCCCTATCTCTTTGTCTCTGTCTGAACAGGGACCTCTAGTTGGGTGTTCTTAGTAACGAAGGCTGAGGCATCTCTCTGGGCAGTTGTTCTCTTTGATGACATTTTCTGTAAACGTGAAACACACGAGTTAAAATGATATTTCCATCAAGTTAAACTCTATCGCACGAATTCAAATCATAGAAGAAGGGTAACACTTCCTAAAGTACTATAGCCTCCTGCTTATGAGGCATGATGCACAACACGCCCATAAGCAAGACTCTACTAGACACGACTTCATAGACTCCCTAGGACACTCGAACTCTGTGCTCTGATACCAAGTTTGTCATATTCCGGGAAGGTATCCTAGACGTAACTAGTACTCGGAGACTAGTGCTAGTCCCCAAGTGAACCACCTAGTCCCATCACACTCATTTAATCATTACATTAGCGGAAGACATTAAAGAAATCAAGTGAACAATCAGTGGGCAATTAATGGAATAAGAACAGAATAACAATCGCAATAAGAAGGAAACAAGGGAAAAGAACCCAACATCATCTGACATTTGTCCATGTCTATGAAGTCTCTATAACTACTGTCTAATAAGGTACTATAACAGGCCATGACTATCATAGTACAATAAAAGAACTCAAAGAAATGAAAGCAAATAAAGATGTCCTCCAAAGGCAAGGGAGGACTCACCAAGTCTAAAATCAAGAACCTCAACGATTCGCCTATTGAAGCCTTCTATCTATAGAATCTACATCATAAAATGATGCAGCGTCAAAAGGGTCTTAGTATGTGGAATGTACTGTATGTAAAACAGGCCAAAGTAAACAATATAGGTAAGACAATATAAAATAACATCAACTCATCCTTCACTCAATCTCAGCTTGGAGTAAGGAGCAAGACGCTATCAGACATCCATCAAGACATCATACTATCACATTAACCTCAAAGTACTATCGATATAAAACCTATCTGGGAGTTTCTACAACCGACAACCACCACCTACGAACCAGTGATGCTACAATGAAGAGATGTCATTGCCACATCCTCTCAGTACCTTGCCGGGCTAAAGGATGAGTCTATCGAGGATCCCAAATTATATCAAGTCCTCTGCGGGATAAAGGAAACATCCGCTTTCACGATCCAATCCTCTCCTACACTGGCCACGTAGTTAATGAGCGCAAACGGGACTCACTCTTACCCATTTTGGTGATAATACTCCTCCCAAGAGTTGACATGCTCATAATTCTATCAACATCAGGATGGTTATACAACCAACCTTCCTCAGTCAAGGACCTCATCTCATCTGACCTTCCATCAACTCAAAGACTAGAATCATTATCTCCAACACTATCTCAATCTCATTTAATCTCTAAGGATACTAATTTCGTCAACTTTAGCCATCAATACACTCATCTCAGGACACAGACCACAAAAATCAACATACACAGACAGTAGCATTATATGAATGAATCCAGGGCGTAACATTATCCCTAGGTTCATTCTTGAAGTCTTTAATAAGGAATTCATAAAAGGGTAGATACATTCTCATACAATAATACATGTAAACAGTAAATTCATAGCATGATGATCATTAATTTAACAAAATATATAGAATTTATGTAAGATTTTCAATATAACAATTAAACATTAGAACACAAGACTCATTGACTATCAACTATTCACCCTAGACCAGTCAAGGGGCACATGTGAGAATAACACCATGTTCTGGGTAGCCTTTACATACCTAGGACCAAGATTTTACTATACATCAATAAGAATTGAACTCGAATTTGGAAATCCTTGGGATCTCCCTTGCTATCTCTCTCAGGAACATAATCTTTAAACTTGAAGGTAATGGGTTTTTAAAACCCTTTTGTACGAAATCACGCTTAAAAATACGTTTTGGGGCATTAAAATGGGTTGGAAATACCTAAAATGCCTTTTTCAAATTTAAAAGAAAAATTCGACACCAAAATTACATTAGCCCGCGACGCAGACCCATCCTGCACCAGTGTATTTTTGGAAATATCAACCTTCATCAAAAATTGAAGAAAAAAACATAAGTGTAGGTCCTCGACGGGTCCGCGTCGTGGCCTTGTCGCGCACCCTCACTGTTTTTGGCCAAACATTCAAAAATTATTTTCAACCCGATTGCTCTAAAATCGGATCGAAATCATTTTCTCACTCAATTTTTTGCGCTGATCGCAAATCCAATCTCAAATTTTCCATTGGAGTTTTGGAAGATGCATTATGCGCATGATATATTTTAGAGGCGTTTCAGTAATTTTGTGGAGTGTTACACCAAATTCTATTCTATTTCTTTTTAAAAAAAGGCACTTACACATAACTTAATTCTAGAAACATGAGTATAAATTTATAATTATACTTATAATGCAAGGACAAACGATAAATATTCATATAAAATATCTACTAATTTGCTCAACCAAATTTCTATTCTAAATTTTTTTAAAAAAAAATAAAGATTCAAACAAAAGCAAGAAACTCACACATAACTTAATTTAAGAAACATTAGTTTTACGCTGTTATTGTATATAAATATCTCATTCTTGTTATTTCAACTAAAAACCCATGAACCTACTTTTATTACCTTTATTTTTTATTTACAATATTTATTTATTTCAGCTAAAAAAACCCATGTACCAACTTCATTTTCTTTGTAATAGTAATAGGTTCTTAACTATGCACAATGGCGAGTTGGCTTATCGGGGAAGATTTAGAATTAGATTAGAATCTACTTACCTATGAAATCTTAATCACATATAAGGCTTAATTTTTATATTTTCTTAATCATATATCAGGCTCAATCTTTACATTTTTTTTTGATTCCTGGATTATAAAGAAACTAAAACCGTTATAATGCAAGCTTTGAGCATTTTTTGAGTTTTCAATGGTTGAAAATTTTTAGGGTGCAAGAATTTTATATCTTACTTTCTACAATTGGGTCATTTTTTATTGATATTAAATAAATATTTGAAATTCTTATTGATTTTGCACATCATATTTTTTAATATTATATTTTAGAATTAGTAAAGCATTGTTAGTCATGCTCCTTCTCCATTGCTATGTTGGAAAAATAATATTGTGTTGTGGCTTATGATACTTTTAGAATAGTTTGGTATCTATTTCAATATTTTTAATTATTATTTACTTCCCTTTTGCAAGTATTCATCCTAAATTTCTTCATATGATGGTTTCTAGAATGATAAAAAAAAGTTGTCTACTAAGCTGATAACTACAACTCTTACTTATAGGAAATGATAAATTCAAATGTACTTATGCACATATTACAGATGAAATAATCCTATTATATATGTATAACGGTGTACATAAGTATTCTTATGATCTACTTTGTAGCACCCATCATGTGCTTTGGAATGCTCCATAAGTGTATTTCTTGCATATCTCAATATTTGTTTAAGATTTCAAAAACTCGACTCCATATTCTCATTCGGGGGAAAAAATTGAGTGGGAAAAGGGTATCCCTCAAATTTTAGAAGACCCGCCACAACAAATAATTTTCACAATAGGAACCATTTTCAGTATCCCCGCGCGCCCAAGCTGCGACGCGCCTGAGGCGCGCCTTAGTACAATTGTGCCCTACACATCTTGTCCGTGTCGCACCTGGGGCATGGACCAGTGCATTTTATTCCCTGTTTTTCAGCTTAATTCAAGGACATTTAGGTAATAATCCTATACTATTTAAACATGAAACCTTCATCTTTTGGCCATTTTTCAACTCATTCTTAAAACGTCTCAAAATTCTCTGAAATCATCACCCAATCCTCCATTCAATCTCAAGAACAAGCTTTGGACTAGCACCCAAGTCAATTCTCAAGCCTTCCTCAACTTTTGAATCAAGAAATTCCAAGTTTAGGTATGTGAGTCTTCATCCATGGTTCCTTTCACTCATGGAGCCTAACCTTCTCTTTTGCTGAAAACTTCATGATTTCAAGTTGTATTCTTTATGAGTATCTCTTATTATATATTATAAATTTGAATTATGTTGGAGTTTTATCAAGTATTGGTTGATTATGCCAGAATATCTATTTTAAGTTTGTTCTATGAGTTGATTTATGTCTATTAAGACTATGCATGATATGAGCTATGAGAACTATGGAACTTTGTAAACTTTTGAGATAGATTTCATGATACCCAAATTAAGGATTTTACTACAATGTTGGTGGGTTGGTTGTAAGACTTTAAAATGGATGATTCTACTCTCTTATGATTATTACTCTATAAATTGCATGGTTTGTACATGTTTTTAAATAACCACCATGTTTGATTAAACTCATGACAAGGATTTCCAAGTTGAAGATGAAATATTGCATAATTTTCAAGTCAAGTGATTTCATGATAATTATGGGCTCCCAAGCATGTATTAAACTCATGAAAGGTTTCTATGATTTACGAGTGACAAGCTGAGCCTCATTCTATAATTCTACCCTCTTGTGAGCCAATTATATCTATTTGAGGGGTCAAGCATGATTGCTATTTTACCCTCACATTCAAGCTAAGCTCACTAGTAGAGGTCAAGCATGTTACAAGTTTCTACCCTCATGTGAAATGCAATACCAACTAGAAGGGGTCAAGTTCATATTTTGTTTTCTACCCTCTAGTATAAGGTATATGCCCATGTAGGGGCCAAGTATGTGAATGAGATACTCATGCCATGTTATCAAGTCTTTACAAGTTATTCATGTTATGATTGAACCTATGATTATTTCGAGTATTCCGTGGGATTAGACTTACCACTGATTGAGGCTTAAGGTGGGGGCTCGACTTAAGGGGTCCTTATACAAAGTCTTAGTCTCTAAACTATATTCCACCATAAGTTTATATTATTTCCCTAAAAAAGCTTTACTTGTAGATCCATCTAGGTCAATTACCTACAAAGTGGGGTCAAGTATGGTTTACCTTGGCAAGTAGACCACACTTTCTCCGGTGGGGTGTCATGCATCGGGATTCCAAGTGGTAGCTCGCTTGGTCTTATATGTCGGTTAAGGTCTCTTCCCACATATGTATGCTACAATATGCAAGTTAAATATTTACATGCTTGTCTTATTACAAGCATTGATCATGCATGTCATATTATAATATATCAATTGTTTATGATTATGCATCTTGATTATTATGGCTCATGTCTTTGTTGCATTGTACCCCTCATACTTAGTACATTTCAAGTACTAATGCATACTCTATGCCTACATGATATCACCATGTAGGGACTGGAGCTCCTATTGATCATCCTTCTCCACGTGCCTAGCTAGTTCAATTCATTTGAAGAAAGTTTTTGGTGAATCCTCAACTCCGAGGACATTATCTATTTTCCTTCGGGTTATATTGAGACTTGTACTACTTCATGGATACTTATTACTTGAGAGTGAGCCCGGAAAGTATCTTGGCCCCCGCTCCATTCCATATAGAGGTGTTGTTGGATAATATGATATTTTATGTATTAAGTTTGATTCTTATTACATTTATATTGGTATGAAAAACTTTCCTTAGTCCTACTTCCCTTTTTATTAATGTCACTTGCTGATGTTTATTTTGCTTCGCAACCAAAGATGTGTGAATGATATTGATAAGAAGCTTGTTTGGGGTCCCTTCGTGTTCCCCATTCACCGTGTCATGTCTAGGCCCTAGGCTTGGGTCATGACATATTTCATACATTGTATATAAAGATGTCATGTTTTGTTGTTAGTATGAAGGCCTTTGATTAATTAGTTTCATTTAATTATTTTATTCTGCTTTATTAGCATGAAGGTCTTTGACCAAGCTTAGTCTAACTATTGTAGTCGTATTTATAAAAAAAAAATGACATAAAAAATCAAAGTGTGGAGCTGGTGCTCAGCACAGGTATTGTCTATCTAATATATATAAAAATTAAAGTCAAAGAAAAAAATTATTATCTGAGTAATAAATCTAGGGAACTTTATAGATATATTCCAAATTAGGTAAATAAGTTATAGAAGACAATTGAGATAATATTTCAAATCTAGAAAAATACACTTAATAGATTGAAATTAAACTTTGAAGGCTTCATGTTAGCACTCTCCTAAATTATAATTTATAACGCAGTACTAATAATTAACGAGGAAGATTATATCAATAGCGTAGACTCGTATAATCGTGAGAAAATAATAATCTATTATATTTTAATTAATATATTTTTTAATCTCTAAGCAGGCTTGTCACGATTCGAAACTACTCCCTAGTCATGATACGATGTCTAGCGTCACAAGTAATTCCAAGCTAGCCTCATAGCATGACATGACACTAAAATGTACATAAAACAATAGAATCCAGAATATCTAAAGCTAACTCTGAAATATAACACCCCAATCTATCCTAACTAAGATCGATTCAAATTTTTTTTAAAAAAATTAAAATGTATTGTGGTGAACTAGGTTCATGTCATAGACTTGAGCAGAACTTTTGACCATAGAAATTTGAAATTTAAATTTTGAAACAGTAGAGTCTGCGACAAGTCCGCGTTGCGAATTTGTTTCATCTTGGGCATAATTGCAAGTCTGGACTAAGTCCATAGTCTAGTGATGTAATTCTGCTCGACATTGATTTTAAAGAGGGGGCACTTCGGTCTTTTTACCACCCTTCCTAGACTTAACCTACAATATGTTAAAACTAAAACTTGTCCTATATAAGTTGATAAAGTGAATTTTCTCAAAAATGCTTAAATCCCTTGAGAACGAATATTATAGAGAAAAGGAAAAAAGCTAAGGTTCAAAAGATTTAAGATAAAACTTCAATGTTCGCTTGACCAATCTTCATTTTTAGTGTGTAAGGCTATTAAAACATTGAATTGTTCATCTTCGTGTGCTATCAATTCTTTTTCCAACCAATTAAGTCATGAGATTGAGTTTAAATCTTTTCTTTATTTTGGTGAAAACTCTTGAATGGGAGCAATTACTTCTCTTCCATCATACATTGTTAGTATGACTGAGCAAGTGCTTTTAACAATAATGACGTTACCATTCCCACCTCGCCGGGTCACTGGATAATGATTCGTAATTTTATATTCTAGAGTATTACTTTTGATGCTCGATAAATTAAGTCAAGGTCTTTTGATCGACTAATTCAACTTCAAATAAAAATCTAAGCATATCTTTTTATTGGGAACTTTATGTGTGAATTTGCTTTTTAGGTTTTCATTTTCCAAATTATGGCAAAAGGTTTTTTTCTTTTCAGGAATAACATCTTTTCAACAACTATTTATGGTTCCACGAAATAATTAAGGAAGCAGTTCCTATCCAAATGTTGAAAAAGAAAATCAAGTTGTAAATGATAATAACATTTTGCCATCGCCCTATATGTTGTCATTCAAGTGATCTTTTTGTTAGCATGGTAAGATAGAAGAGTGTTATACCCCTAAGATTTTATCGCAGTGATTTAAGTTTCCAATAACTCTAAATGTGAGTTTGAACAAATATGTGCTAACACATATTTATAAAGCACAATATATACTATAAGTACTTGGTAGTGGTCATGTTTATACATAACTAAACAACACTCATCATTTAATCAAAGTGAAATACAATAATAATAGTGTTCTAAACTTGTCTAACATTTTTTGAACTATCAATAATTTTGTTGCTAATAAAAGTTTATTTTCGAATTTGAAAAAGTTGGTGCTTTGCCGAAATTATTTTCTGCTTCTTCTTTTAACAGCAAATCGCTAGAGCATGATGCTTAAGTTATGTCTTTATTAATAAATTTTAAAAAAGAAAATTAAAGAGAAAAGTATAAGGAAGGAAGGCAAGACTTATCTTACTAATCTTAATGAGGTAACAAATGTCTATTAATTGGCACACCCCCTATACGGTGTTGGTCGATAATGATGATTGTGGGTAGTATCTTATGTTGGTGTAATATACCATAAATACAACAAATTATAATTAAAAATAAAATGACATATTCGAATAAAAATTTATTCAGGCTGAGGCACGAATATCTCGCTCTCTTTAAGGATATCCAAGCCCACTGCAGCAAAAGTTTTCACCGGTCCAGCAGTATTCTTCTTGACTTGTCCTCTCCAGGATTGAATCTCAAGGTCCATAAAAAGAACACATCCCTTCAACTAATAAAAACTCTCTTTTTGAAAAACTTTATGCACTCTATATTTTTCTCTTATATTGTGTCCCAAAACAAATAAAGATTACCACTATTTATAGTTATGGAAGTCTTCTATGCAATGAATAAGAAGTAAATAGGATTGATTAATAGTCTAGAGGTTACAAGGTGTAATGATAGAGTAATAAGAGAAAATAATGGTGGGGCAACTAATGCCCCAAACGTGCAGATGCTTATCAGTAACATATGGAGTTACTTACAACATGCAAATGGTCAAATGTAACATAAGGAGTAACTCACATAGAGCAACTCCAAATTGGAGTTACAACAAACTGTCAAACTGCCAAAGTAATGGGCAATGCCTAATTATGCCCACTAACGGTTAGTAACCACAAGGCATGAAACATTTTATAATATAAAAATGCACCACATAACCAACATCTTATGATAGAATGCATGATTGACAATAGTGATTAACTGTGATTGATGATTATAGAGATTGATAATTTGTAGTGGAATGACATTTATAGCTAATAGAGATAGTAAATGATGATGTTTGATTAGTTAAACTCGCAAAATAAGATCTATATCCATATTCATTTTCCATTGTTGTGATGGTTTTGATAGTAACCAGTACTATAATACTATTTGTAAACATAAAATAATTAAAGATATATTCTTAACTATGAAAACATAATTGTCGATTGAACTTAAAGAGTTGATGGAGAAGTATGACCAATACATATTCAAAACAGGCAACAAGCTAAGACCATAAAAGTTTTATTTAAGAATACTGAAAATTCAAAAGAAAATAGACGGAGAACATTCCACAAATGAGTCCTTCTTGCTAGTTTCAAACTTTTGCATTAATTACGCTTACCTACAAATGAAAGAGTGCAAATATCATAAATATTAAAATGACAAAATACTATCAATAATTTTTTTTTAAATTGATATAAAATAAAAATAATTAGTAAAAAATAACTTACCAAAATCTGAATTGAACATGAATTGACGCAAGAAAGGATCCACTGGCAGGCCAACCAAAGTAAAGTTTGGACAGTACAGCTCATTGACAATAGGGCTAAAATTCAAATCATCAAAAAATGATTATTTTTATATTTAAATTATTTTTCATGCCATAAAAATTTAAACAAACTGTTATTTTGCAACTTGTGATACATAATTTTATTAGGATGATTTTAATAAATATTCATTTTTTATGTCACCATTTAGATATTCTTCCGTTATTTTTTAAAGTTATACAATAAAATTTTGAAAATTGACAAAATACTATATTATTGTCGAGCATCTAAAGTTTTAAATTATTATCTAGCATTTTCTCATAAGTTCTTTAATATGAACAAAAAATTCTAAACCACAAATTATAAAAGTAAAAGATGAAATAAAAGATCAACAAAAATTATTTACTCAATAGATCTCCCTAAAAAGGATTATTGACAAAAAATTATGATTTAAAGAGACCTGTGAGTGGTGTTTGTAATACATTTGACCACAATTTATGTGTTTGACTTATATTTTAGAGAAGATTCTTCAAATATAATTATCTAATTTATGCAACATTAATCTACTCCAATTTGAGGTTACTTTATATTTTAAGTAAAATACGTAACTTTTTTCATTTATTAATTTTGTTTAAAGAATACTACTTGCTAGCCTGTGGAGAAGCTTCTTTTGATTAGGTAACTCGAGTTGTAACTTACTCAACCTTATTCTGTTTCATCCATAATTTTTTTCCAAAAAATATTAAACATATTATTAGTATGTATTATAACTTATTATAACATAATCTCTTATAAAATAAAATCCGAAGAATTATATATTGACAAGTGAAATAAAGAAATTTAGAAATGAATTAGAGATGAAACACATTCTCCAGCAGGAGAAGATGATCCAGCAGAGAATTTTGACATTCCATCACGTGGATAGTTAACCTGCACTCGTTAATTTATATTAAAATGGACGAAATTATATATAAGAAAATTAAATATAGACATTATAATTTCGACCACAAATGTTCAATCCTGAGTAGTGTTGACATTATATCCCCATAGAAATATATACCAAAAAAATAATTTCAAACCCTTTAATCCAAATAAAGTGAAGATAAAAAATATAATATTTAGTAATTTAGACAAAAAATAAATTATTTTAAAAAAATAGTTAATTACCATAGCAATTTGACCATGAGGCAATGAGGAACCAACAAAAAGTTGTTGGGACAGTTGTTCCACAGGAGGATTAGCTGATACAGTTATGTCAACACTGATTACAATATTTGTTGGGCTATCAGAAAATACTTGACTCAACGATATTTTCAAAGAATTCCTATATAAAAAAAAATATTTACTAACATCTTGAAATTTAATTATTGTGTTTGTAAAAACGTACAAAGTTTGTAGCACGTAGTACAACTTATAACAAATATGTTTTAGATCAATCAACGAAAAATTATTCCTGTAGTACGCTAACTGGAAAGATGTACCAGGATCTAGTTTATTAGAAACAATCAATCAACCTTAAAAAGAAAAAAAATACTTATATCAGATTTTTTTATATTCCTCTCAAGAGATTAGTATGTGTATATATACTGTTATCTCGAAAAATGACCGACTCTTTATAATAAAAATTGAAAATTGAAAATTGTTCGAAAATCGAGAATCAATCAAAATTCAATTGATTTGAATAAAATCAATTCTCGAGATTCGAA